>UESW01003920.1:0-237244 GCA_900491605.1 Calamus simplicifolius | reverse complement strand
TTTCATAAGGTATTTTCTTTAAAATAGGTCTTATTAAAGCTCTATTTAAGATGTAACATGCTGTGTTAATAGCTTCCGCCCAAAAGTATTTCGGGAGTTTACTTTCATATAGCATGGTACGGGCCATGTCTTCTAGAGTCCTATTTTTCTTTCAACTACACCATTTTGTTGTGGGGTCCTAGGTGCTAAAAGTTATGATTAATACCATTTTCATTGCAAAAACTTTCAAATAAGTGATTTTGAAATTCAGTTCCATGATCACTTCTTAGAGACACTATGGTAGTGTTTTTCTCATTAGTTACTTTCTTGAAGAATTTCATGAATATCGAGAAAGTCTCATCTTTGTGAGCTAAAAACATTACCCAAGTGAATCTAGAGTAATCATCTACTATCACAAGACCATATTTCTTTCCTCCTAGACTTGTGGTTCTAGTTGGTCCAAAAAGGTCCATGTGAAGTAGCTCTAGTGGCCTAGAAGTTGAAACAATATTTTTAGATTTAAAAGAACTTCTTGTTTGTTTTTCAAACTGACATGCATCACATATTTTGTTATTTTCAAAATCTAATTTAGGTAAACCTTTTACTAAATCCATTTTAATTAGTTTTGAAATTAGGTGTGTGCTTGCGTGACCTAATCTTCGATGCCACAACCAACCAATCTCATTTATATTAGCATTATTTGCAACTAAGCAATGATTATTAGTAGACAATTTGTCTAAATCAATCATGTATACATTGCCATTTCTATTTCCAATAAAAACAATGCTATTATCAATGGGATTAGCTACAGTGCATAAAGAAGATTCAAAAGATACTTTAAAACCTTTGTCACACAATTGACTTATACTTATTAAGTTATGCTTTAAACCATCAACATAAAGTACATTCTCAATATATGTGGAGGGAGTTATTTGAATGTTACCAAACCCCAAGATTTGGCCTTTGCCATTGTCGCCAAATGTAACAACTCCTCCTTTCTTTTCTTCTAGGGTGATGAATTCTTCTTTGTCACCCGTCATATGTCTTGAGCAGCCACTATCAAGATACCACTTTTTCTTTGATCTCTTGGCCACAAGACATTCCTGCAATGATATCAAACTTTATGTTTAGGTACCCAAGCTTTCTTGGGTCCTTCATGGTTAGTACTAACAAATATTGTTCCTTTCGGAACCCATATTTTCTTCCTTTAACATTTAAGTTTCTATTAGGTTTTAGAATTTTACATTCATAAGATTTATGTCCTGTTTGATTACATTTAAAGCATGTAAAATTACTTTGGCCAGCACTTACAAAAATATTTTTAAGTGATTTTTGTTTTCTTAAAGTGTTATATCCTAATCCGGCTTTGTCAAAAACTGCTTTTTGACTATTTAATAACATGTCTAATTTAATTGAACTTAATGTAAACTTATCAACTATGTTTTTATGTTTTTCAACCTCATTCTTTAGTTTATCTTTTTCATTTGAGATTGATTCCTTTTCATTCATCAAAATTTCATTTTCAGATTTAAGTTTCTTAATTTCATTGTTAAGATTTTCCTTTTCTTGAATGAAAGTTAAGTTTTCATTTTTCAAAATCTTGTATTTCTTTTTCAAAACTTTGAAATCCCCAACAAGTTCATTAAAGGCATCAAAAAGTTCATCGAAAGCAAATTCATCGCAAGGGTTGTCGGAACTTACCTCATCGTTGTCGTCTACCATAAAGCATACGTTTGCGACTTCCTTTTGTTCTTCTTCTTCGGAAGAAGATTCCTCGCTGTCACTCCATGTCGCCATATAAGCCTTCTTTTTCTTTTGTAGGCTTTCTTCAATTTTGGACATTCATTCCTAAAGTGCCCCGGTTTATTACACTCATAACAAGTCAAGGGGTCTTTCTCCTTTTTTGTCCTTGTCCTTATTTTTATCCTTTTCTCCTTCCCACTTAGCTTCAAATTTTTCTTGTGGAAGGGTTTCTTTCTCCTCATAAATCTTTTAAATTTCTTTGCTAAGAGAGCAGTCTCTTCATCATTATCATCATCATCATCACTGCTGCTCTCTTCTTCTTTTGCAGCTTTGAGGGCAATAACTTTCTTTTTCTTTGAGTCCTCCTCAACATGCTGCCTCATAGTCAGCTCATGGGTCATAAGGGATCCTAGAAGCTCCTCTAAGAGTAAAGTGTTGAGGTCCTTAGCTTCTTGGATTGCAGTCATTTTTGCTTCCCATGATCTTGGTAATGACCTAAGAATTTTTCGAACAAGTTCAGAGTTAGTATATGTCTTACCAAGACTTTTCAAACCATTTACAATATCAGTGAATCTAGTGTACATGCATGCAATGGTTTCAGATTGTTCCATGCTAAATAATTCATATTTATGCACAAGTATATTAATCTTAGATTCTTTAACTTGGTTGGTTCCCTCATGGGTAACCTCTAATCTATCCCATATCTCTTTAGCGGAATTACAAGTAGAGATACGATTAAATTCATTAGCATCAAGAGAACAATATAAAACATTCATGACCTTAGCATTAAGCTGTGCCATTTTCCTATCATTATCATTCCAGTCCCTTTCGGGCTTAGGAACAATAGTGCCATCTATAACATGTGTGGGTGTACTAGGTCCATTGATTATAACACCCCATAGCTCATAATCAGAAGCTTGAATGAATATCCTCATTCTAGCTTTCCAATAAGAATAATTTGAGCCATTAAAAAGTGGAGGTCTATTCGTAGAATGACCTTCAACAAAAGAACCAACTTGTGTTACCATTTGGAACTTTAGCTCTTGATCGTGTGATCAAAATCTAATGAGCACTAGCTCTGATACCAATTGTTGGCCCAGATGACAACCCAAGAGGGGGGGGTGAATTGGGTTCTTTAAAAATTAGCCTTTTAAATTATTTGGCTTGAGAAGAATGAAGGCAAATGCAATGTAAATATAAATTGCAGTGAATAAAACAGAGATAGAGAAAGAGTCAATAGAACACGGCAAACACAAAGATTTTATAGTGGTTCGGTGTATCCAACACCTACGTCCACTCCCAAGATTCACTTGGGTCCACACTATAATCACCCTAGATTACAGCAGAGTTGTTTTACAAGCTCACAACTCAAACTTGTTGTTTTCCCGGGCGCACAACGAACCCAGCTGGTTTTCAAGGGCTCACCAGCACAAAAACCCTAACCCAAGCTTAACCAAGCTTGTACCGAGGTAAGACTACCTCAACTAGTTCAATCCCCCAGATTGAACTAGACACAAAGAATAAAAGTATGTTTTTCAGTTACAAAGCTCCTCAATGAGCAGATAACAAATGTAAGAATAAGTTTAGAAAAGCCTGATTTGCAGTTGGTTGGCTTTGAGCTTTTCTTCTTTTCTTCAACTCCTTTGAAGTGTAGAATCAGGCCTCAGCTCGGATTCTTCACGGAATATGTGTTGGAGTTGATTTGGGCTTTTCCTCTTTTCTTTGAGTGTTGAAAATCTCTTGAGATGCTCTTGAATAGCTCTTGGATTTTCTTCTGAAGCTTCCTTGGATTGTTGAGCTTGAGCACAGAAGGAGCTTCCTTGGATTTCACACTCTTTCTTTCACTCTATTTTGAATCACGGATTTTTTCAACTGATGCTCTGTTTTTTTGATTTTTCTCTTCTTTTCTTTGAAATAATATCTCTCTATTGTCTCTCTTTGATTTGAAAACGGCTTCTCTATTTATAGATTCTGCAAAAATATAGCCGTTAGAGACAAAGAAAAATAGCGTTAATCAAAAATCTTACCGTTGACGCTGAGTTGGCATCCGAAAAAATCTCGCCCAGATTTGCTGGAGTCGACTCATGCTTTTCCCGAGTCGGCTCGAGGTCGTGATACTAAAAATAGAAATGTTTAGAAAGTCAAAGGGTCGACTCACCAAAAGTAAAGTGTCGACTCCTGAAAGTCGGGGGTCGACTCATGAAAAGTTGGGGTCGACTCGCGAAGTGCTCAGAAAAACACACCTCTGGTGTCTGAGCGGAGTCGACTCGCACAGTCATGGAGTCGGCTCGACAGAATCGGGGGTCGACTCGTGAAATTACGTGGGTCGACTCGAGACAGATAGTCATTTCTGTTCTCTGAGGGGAGTCGACTCTGAAACTCAAGAGTCGGCTCCGGAACGTATCAAAAATCAGAAAGTTTTCTGATTGACTTTAAATTCGTTCCAGATTCATTTTAAATCATTGTTTTGACTTGAATTCAATAAAATTGACATTAAGAATTAATTCAAGAAGTATTCCAAAAACTCATTGATTAATCTATGAATTATAAAATTTCTTTTTGAAAGCTTAAACATTGAGCTTAAAGTTACTTTCAAAATGATTAAAGTCAAACTTTAACATTCTCATTGATTGTTCAAATAAATTCATTGCACATGTAAATAAACATATCACATCTTTTATAGTACTCATGGCTTTTGGTAATCATCAAAATCAAAAGAATTGGGGCATATAATTTTTCAATAATCTTCTAACATAAAGACTAAGCATCTAATACATCAAAAGTGAGTCCTTACAATCCATAGTTAAGTGATCTATAATATTTTTCATTCCGTTCGTTTGAATCTTGACATAATCCTTCAGTCTCTCATCTACAAAAGTGCAAGCAGTCAAATTTTATCTTGGAGTTCAGCATTGCATTTTGCATATGTTTCACCATCTCCACAGATGTCTTTAAGTTCTTCAAAGATGTTCTTTAGGTCTCCACTTAAAGACTCAGATGAAGTGCTAAGAGTTGACTCAATCTTGGTGATCCGATCATCCAAAGAGTAAAGAGTTTCTTTAAGATTCATAAATTTATTCAAACTCTGATTTCAATTTATCTGACTGATCATCAAGAAGACCTTTAAGCTGCCTTAACTGAAGTTCTGAGAAACCACAGATGAAGATGAAGCTATCAACCATGGGAGCAGGGGAAGGGACAGGAGCAGGAACAGGAGAGCTCGGAGGTGCAGGCGAAGAATGTCTACTGACCTGGTGCCTCAATGTCTGCGGCTCTATCTTCCATCAAACCTTTCCCTTTCCCATCTATTCCTTCTTCACAAAACCCATTCTATGTATAGTGGCCAAACTATAAAATCGGTATGTCTCAAGTTCCTCATTGGCTCACTATCTGATGACAATCCCTTGGCTTTGAAAATTTTAGTAAGGATCATGCCATAGGGTAAACTGGATTTTCTCTTGCCTCCACAGTCGGCAATATACCATAATCATGCTTGGAAAGGTTAATGGGTTTACCAGTTACAATTGCATCCATTACAAATATCTCTTTCTGACACATAATCAAATCTCCCAATCTTGGGGAATAAGGATTCTACTACAATATTGTGGAGAAGTCTCAGTTCTAAGGATAATTGATTGCAAATACTCTTCAAAACCGACAATCTCCGGTTAAGCAGTCTAGAAGAGCTGGGCTTCTATCTTCAGAAGAAAATGTAGATGTACCTGACATGGAAGATCCAACAACCTTGAAAGCAAATCCACTGTCACTGAATTCTATTTCCTCTAATGAAGCTTACAAGACCATTGTCTCCTCTAGATAGATTCTTATAAAATTCCTTGACTAGGGCTGGGTAAGTAGGACAATCTAAAGAACAAATCTTCTCCCAACCCATCTCAATCAACTGCTCCCCCAAAGAAATCCCTCGGCCTCAAATAATTCAAAATCGACTTTCCTCCCGGTTGTTATGACTCTATCGGCAAGTCTATCTACCTGAGAAGGAGCCGTAGAGGAGAAGCATAGGAGTCGAAGAAGATGAGGTTGAATCCAAGCTAGGTGAAGGCTCACGAACGGGACGCCTCGGTCTTCCTCACCGCCCTCTTCCTTTTTACTCCGGCCGCACCAAGGTTAGATCCTCGAGTTTTAGGGGCCATTGATCTATTGGAAGGGTTAATCAGGGATTTCTGAGGATTTGGAAGGTCTGGAAAAATTTTGGAGAGAGTATTTGGAGATTTGAAAGATTGAAATGAGCGGCGAGTCGACTCTGCCCTAGATAAATCGACCTGGGACCACTTCGAGTCGGCTCCCGCAAAGCGAGGGGTCGACTCCGGACAGTCACAGAAAACCATCCCGAAGTGGAGTCGACTCGCCGAGAAGGGGTCGACTCTAGAGTTTCAGTAGAAACCTGGAGTCGACTCCGATACTCACCGAGTCGGCTCCGAGACCATTTCAGAGCAAAAACATAAATTTCAGATAATCTAAAATGTGTCCGGATAATTGATCATAAAAATTGATAAAATAATCATTGGATTTTAATAGATCAATTAGATATGAATTCTAGATAAGATTTCCTTAAAGATCAAGGATTTGAAAGAATTTTAGATAAAATTTCCTTAGGGGTTTCAAATTCATTCTAATGGATCACAAATCCCTAACTCTCCTCTAAGATAACAGAATCTTTCTTCACTTAAGGGTTTTGTAAATATATCTGCTAATTGATCAGTTTAACATAATCAAGACAAATTTCATTATTGGCAACATGTTCTCTTATAAAATGATATCTAATTTCTATGTGTTTGTTCTAGAATGTTGAATTGGATTTTTAGTTAGATTGATTGCACTTGTGTTATCACATCTTATAGGTGTTTTATCAAGTGTGATACCATAGTCTTCAAGTTGTCGCTTAATCCATAGGATTTGAGCACAGCAACTTCCAGCTGCAACATATTCAGCTTCAGTAGTTGATAATGCAACCGAATTTTGCTTTTTGCTAAACCATGAGATTAAGTTACTTCCTAAGAATTGGCATGCACCACTTGTGCTTTTTCTATCTAACTTACATCCAGCATAATCAGAATCAGAATATGCAATCAATTTAATGTTGAGTCTCTAGAATACCATAAACCTACATTTTTTGTTCCACTTAAGTATCTTAGTATTCTTTTAACAGCAATTAAATGTGATTCTTTAGGTTCAGACTGAAATCTAGCACATAAGCAAACAGCAAACATTATATCTGGTCTACTTGCAGTTAAGTAAAGTAGGGATCCGATTATACCTCGATAATATTTTGATCAACCTTCTTACCTTCTTCATCTTTGTCCAGCTTGCATGAAGGACTCATTGGTGTTCCGAGGGGTTTGATTGATTCCATACCAAACTTCTTTAGAATTTCTCTTGTGTACTTTGTTTGGTTGATAAAGATTCCCTCTTTGCTTTGTTTGATTTGGAGTCCAAGGAAGAAGTTGAGTTCTCCCATCATGCTCATTTCAAATTCTCCCTGCATTAACTTAGCAAACTCTTGACATAGAAGATTGTTAGTAGCACCAAAAATAATGTCATCAACATATATTTGAACTACTAATAAATCTTTACTTTTTCTTTTCAAAAATAATGTTTTATCAACATTTCCTCTTATAAAATCATTTTCAATTAAAAATTTACTTAATCTATCATACCAAGCTCTAGGTGCTTGTTTCAAACCATATAATGCTTTGTGCAATTTAAAAACGTGATTTGAAAATTCATGATCTTCAAAACCTGGTGGTTGTTCTACATATACTTCTTCATTTATAAATCCATTTAGAAAAGCACTTTTTACATCCATTTGAAATAAGTTAAAATTCATATGACATGCAAATGCAAGTAATAGCTAATGGCTTCTAATCTAGCTACAGGTGCAAAGGTTTCATCAAAATCAATACCTTCTTCTTGATTATATCCTTTTGCAACTAATCTAGCTTTGTTTCTAATTACTATGCCATTTTCATCTAGTTTATTTCTAAAATCCCATTTTGATCCTATAACAGAATGATTTTTAGGTCTTTCTACTAAGTCCATACATTATTTCTAGTGAATTGATTTAATTCTTCTTGCATTGCTAACATCCAATTATTATCTTTTTCAGCTTCTTCAATAGTTTTAGGTTCAATTTGTGATACAAATGCAAGATGATTACTAATATTTCTCATAGATGATCTAGTTCTTATTCCTTGAGATGGATCACCTATAATCAATTCCTTAGGGTGACTATAAGCATATCTCCAATCCCTAGGTAGATCTACATCATTATGATTAGTGTTAGTATCATCATCCTTAGGTGAATCATTATCTTTAGCGTCTTGCTTGATCTGAAGATACATCAATATTTAATTTTTCAAGATCTTTCTCAATTATGTTTGTATCTTCTTCATCATCAAATTTTCGGAACTTGATGCTAAAGATTCATCAAAAACTACATGAATGGATTCTTCAACAACTAAAGTTTTCTTGTTAAATACTCTATATGCTTTACTAGTTATTGAATATCCTAAGAATATTCCTTCATCAGATTTAGCATCAAATTTGCCTAAATTATTTTTACCATTATTGTGAACAAAACATTTACAACCAAATGCATGAAAATATTTAATGTTGGGTTTTCTATCATGCCATAATTCATAAGGTGTTTTCTTTAAAATAGGTCTTATTAAGCTCTATTTAGGATGTAACATGCTGTGTTAATAGCTTCCGCCCAAAAGTATTTCGGGAGTTTACTTTCACATAGCATGGTACGGGCCATGTCTTCTAGAGTCCTATTTTTCCTTTCAACTACTCCATTTTGTTGAGGGGTCCTAGGTGCAGAAAAGTTATGATTAATACCATTTTCATTGCAAAAACTTTCAAATAAGTGATTTTCAAATTCAGTTCCATGATCACTTCTTAGAGACACTATGGTAGTGTTTTTCTCATTTGTTACTTTCTTGAAGAATTTCAGGAATATCGAGAAAGTCTCATCTTTGTGAGCTAAAAACATTACCCAAGTGAATCTAGAGTAATCATCTACTATCACAAGACCATATTTCTTTCCTCCTAGACTTGTGGTTCTAGTTGGTCCAAAAAGGTCCATGTGAAGTAGCTCTAATGGCCTAGAAGTTGAAACAATATTTTTAGATTTAAAGAACTTCTCGTTTGTTTTCCAAACTGACATGCATCACATATTTTGTTATTTTCAAAATCTAATTTAGGTAACCTTTTACTAAATCCATTCTAATTAGTTTTGAAATCAGGTGTGTGCTTGCGTGACCTAATCTTCGATGCCACAACCAACCAATCTCATTCATATTAGCATTATTAGCAACTAAGCAATGATTATTAGTAGACAAATTGTCTAAATCAATCAAGTATACATTGCCATTTCTATTTCCAATAAAAACAATGCTATTATCAATGGGATTAGCTACAGTGCATAAGAAGATTCAAATGATACTTTAAAACCTTTGTCACATAATTGGCTTATACTAATTAAGTTATGTTTAAACCATCAACATAAAGTACATTTTCAATATATGTGGAGGGAGTTATTTGAATGTTACCAAACCCCAAGATTTGGCCTTTGCCATTGTCGCCAAATGTAACAACTCCTCCTTTCTTTTCTTCAAGGGTGATGAATTCTTCTTTGTCACCCGTCATATGTCTTGAGCAGCCACTATCAAGATACCACTTTCTCTTTGATCTCTTGGCCACAAGACATTCCTGCAATGAAATCAAACTTTATGTTTAGGTACCCAAGCTTTCTTGGGTCCTTCATGGTTAGTAGCAACAAATATTGTTCCTTTCGGAACCCATATTTTCTTTCCTTTAACATTTAAGTTTTTATTAGGTTTTAGAATTTTACATTCATAAGATTTATGTCCTTTTTGATTACATTTAAAGCATGTAAAATTACTTTGGCCAGCACGCACAAAAATATTTTTCAGTGATTTTTGTTTTCTTAAAGTGTTATACCCTAATCCGGCTTTGTCAAAAACTGCTTTTTGACTATTTAATAACATGTCTAATTTAGTTGAGCTTAAGGTAAACTTATCAACTATGTTCTTATGTTTTCAACCTCTTTCCTTAGTTTATCATTTTCATTGGAAATTAATTCTTTTTCTTTTATCAAAATTTCATTTTCAGATTTAAGTTTCTTAACTTCATTATTAAGATTTCCTTTTCTTTAATGAAAGTTAATTTTCATTTTTCAAAATCTTGTATTTCTTTTTCAAAACCTTGAAATCCCCACAAGTTCATTAAAAGCATCAAATAATTCATCAAAAGCAAATTCATCGCAAGGGTTATCGGAACTTACCTCATCGTTGTCGTCCGCCATAAAACATACGTTTGCGACTTCCTTTTGTTCTTCTTCTTCGGAAGAAGATTCCTCGCTATCACTCCAAGTCGCCACATAAGCCTTCTTTTTCTTTTTGTAGGCTTTCTTCAATTTAGGACATTCATTCCTAAAGTGCCCCGGTTTATTACACTCATAGCAAGTCAAGGGGTCTTTCTCTTTTTCTTTGTCCTTGTCCTTGTTCTTATCCTTTTCTCCTTCCCACTTTGCTCCAAATTTCTTCTTGTGGAAGGGTTTCTTTCTCCTCATGAATCTTTTAAATTTTTAGCTAAGAGAGCAGTCTCTTCATCATCATCATCATCATCGCTGCTGCTCTCTTCTTCTTTTGCAGCTTTGAGGGCAATCACTTTCTTTTTCTTTGTGTCCTCCTCTACATGCTGCTTCATAGTCAGCTCATGGGTCATAAGTGATCCTAGAAGCTCCTCTAAGGGTAAGTGTTGAGGTCCTTTGCTTCTTGGATTGCTGTCATTTTTGCTTCCCATGATCTTGGTAATGACCTAAGAATTTTTCGAACAAGTTCTGAGTTAGTATATGTCTTACCAAGACTTTTTAAACCATTTACAATATCTGTAAATCTAGTATACATGCATGCAATGGTTTCAGATTGTTCCATGCTAAACAATCATATTTATGAACAAGAATATTAATTTTAGATTCTTTTACTTGGTTGGTACCCTCATGGGTAACCTCTAATCTATCCCAAATCTCCTTTGCGGAATTACATGTGGAGATTCTATTAAATTCATTAGCATCTAAAGAGCAATATAAGACATTCATGGCTTTAGCTTAGCTGTGCCATTTTCCTATCATTATCATTCCAGTCCCTTTCGGGCTTAGGAACAATAGTGCCATCAATAACATGTGTGGGTGTACTAGGTCCATTAATTATAACACCCCATAATTCATAATCAGAAGCTTGAATGAATATCCTCATTCTAGCTTTCCAATAAGAATAGTTTGAACCATTAAACAAAGGAGGTCTATTCGTAGAATGACCTTCAGCAAATGATCCAACTTGAGTTGCCATTTGGATCTTTAGCTCTTGATCGTGTGATCAAAATCTAATGAGCACTAGCTCTGATACCAATTGTTGGCCCAGATGACAACCCAAGAGGGGGGGGTGAATTGGGTTCTTAAAAATTTAGCCTTTTAAATAGTTTGCTTAAGAAGAATGAAAGCAAATACAATGTAAATACAAAGTGCAGTGAATAAAACAGAGATAGAGATAGAGTCAATGTAATCACGGCAAACACAAAGATTTTATAGTGGTTCGGTGTATCCAACACCTACGTCCACTCCCAAGATTCACTTGGGTCCACACTATAATCTTCCTTGATTACAGCCGAGTTGTTTTACAAGCTCACAACTCAAACTTGTTGTTTTCCCGGGATCACAACGAACCCAGCTGGTTTTCCGGGCTCACCAGCACAAAAACCCTAACATAAGCTATACCAAGCTTGTACCGAGGTAAGACTACCTCCACTAGTTCAATCCCCCAGATTGAACTAGATACAAATAATAGAAATAGTGTTTTTCAAGTACACAGCTCCTCAATGAGCAGATAATCAATTAAAAGAATAAAGTTTAGAAAAGCCTGATTTGCAGTTGGTTGGCTTTTGAGCTTTTCTTCTTTTCTTCTTTCTTCTTCTCCTTGCTAGATTGAATCAAGCCTCAGCTCCGATTCTTCACAGTTGAAGCAGTTGAGAAGGTTTTGAGCTTTTTCTTCCTTTCTTTGTAAGTTGAAAATCTTTTGATTTGCTCTTGAATAGCTCTTGGATTTTCTTCTGAAGCTTTCGTGGATTGTTGAACTTGAGCACAACGAAGCTTCCTTTGATTTTACACTTTTTCTTTCACTCTATTTTGAATCTCGGATTTTTTCAAATGATGCTCTGTTTTTCTAATTTTTTCCTTTTTCTCTCTTGATGTGTATATCTCTCTATTTGTATATCTTTGATTTGAAAACGCCTTCTCTATTTATAGATTCTGCAAGAATATAGCCGTTAGAAACAAAGAAATATAGCTGTTAAAGAAAAATCATACCGTTGGCGCTGAGTTGGCATTCAGAAAAAATCTTGCCCATATTTGATGGAGTCGACTCCTGCTTTCCGCGAGTCGGCTCGAAGACGCGATACCAAAAATAGAAATATTCAGAAAGTTAAAGGGTCGACTCATCAAAAATAAAGTGTCGACTCCTGACAGTCGGGGGTCGACTCATGAAAAGCAAGGGGTCGACTCGCGAAATGCTCAGAAAAACACTCCTCTGGTGTCTGAGCGGAGTCGACTCACACAGTCATGGAGTCGGCTCGACAGAATCAGGGGTCGACTCATGAAATTACAGGGGTCGACTCGAGAAAATAAGGAAACTCTGTTTACTGAGTGGAGTCAACTCTGAAACTCTAGAGTCGGCTCCGGAACGTATCAAAAATCAGAGAATTTTCTGATTGACTTGAAATTCGTTCCAGATTCATTTTAAATCAAATTTTTGACTTGAATATAATAAAATTGTCTTTAGGAATCAATTCAAGAAATGTTCCAAAAACTCATTGATTGAAATATGAAGTATAAAAATTTCTTTTTG
The DNA here is from genome assembly GCA_900491605.1 of Calamus simplicifolius. Classification (NCBI taxonomy): domain Eukaryota; kingdom Viridiplantae; phylum Streptophyta; class Magnoliopsida; order Arecales; family Arecaceae; genus Calamus; species Calamus simplicifolius. Next base: position 224,579 of record UESW01003920.1, on the reverse strand, counting down.
AAAGCTTAAATATGGAGCTTGAAGTAACTTTCAAATTGATTAAAGGTCATACTTAACATACTCATTGATTGTTCTAGATAAGTTCATTGCTCATGTAAATAAACTCATTGCATCTTTTAATATACTCATGGCTTTTGGTAATCATCAAAATCAATAAGATTGGGGCAACAATCTCTCAACAATCTCCCCAACACAGAGGGAGAAGGAAAAGTTCGCGCATGCTATGGGGGTACATGTGCACTTCCTACCCTGCGACCCCCGTAGCAAACCACAAAGGACACACAGGAAGCGCATATGTGCGCTCTCCATGTGATCTCTGCGGACCTCCTGTGCGCTCTCCATATGATCTTCGAAGCTCCTCCCTTGAGGACGAGCTGCTCTTCAGCGGCTCCTTCGTCACCCTGACTATCCGTAGGAAGATGGCTTACAAAAGGAAAACTCAGTCCCTCCACTCTCAGCTTTAGGGACGCAGACATCATGAAAACTCTCATAGCTCACAGAGAAGAAAATTTTGGGGATGGCCTAGCACGGCCCCTTCCTCCCCTTTTTATAGGCAAAATGGACCGGGAGCAGCTGTTAAAGCAGTAAGCCTCAAGGTTCAAAATGCCCAATCCACGCTGCCACGTGGCCTCCCAGGATGAAAATAGCGCCCTTCGATGCACGCCAAATGCGTTGTTCAGCCCATGACGTGCACCAAAAGATTTTCTCTGATCCCGGATCACAGGTCTTAAATGCAGAAAATCGCTCGCTGATCTTAGAGATACGGGCAACCTGAAAAATCGCCCGATGAAAATGACACCCTCCAATGGCAAACAAGCACTTGCGTCGTACATCGAAATGACCCGCCTTAGAAAAAGTTGACATAATAAGTGTCCCTAGAAAGCGCCGAGGTGACCTTTCACAAACCACAGAACCGTATTATCCTTTTCGGCAAAGAGAAGATCAGCTCCTTAGAAAAGGCAAAAGCATCGGCAGAGTCATAAAAAGGGCGCAGAAGCCAAGTACTCCTCAATAAACATACCTCGCTATGCCTTCCTCCGACTCAACTGCCCATTGCATCTTGACGTAAGCCATGACATTGCCTTGTATTTTGACCCAAGGCCAAAACTGCCTCCATACTTTGGAATAAACCGAAGTATCTCCTTTCCATTTAGCATGACTGCACGTAATCTTGTACTTATGTCCAATCTAAAGTAACTACTTTTATCTCAATGATAACGGGACACGCTATAATCCCCGACCTATACCCAGAATATGGAAGCATCAGTTAAGGTCGGAGTGCACGCCCTATGAATATAAGCCCCGACCTGTACCTAGAATGCGTAAGCATTGGTTAAGGTCGGAGTGCACGTCCTATGAATATAAGCCCCGATCTATACCCAGAATGCGTAAGCATCGGATAAGGTCGGAGTGCACGTTCTATGAATATAAGCCCCGACCTACACCCAGAAGGCATAAGTCTCAGTTAAGGTCAGAGTGCACGTCCTAGGAATATAAGCCTCGGCCAAGGCCGGAGTGCATCTTTTGTCAAAAACCTCGACAAAAACCGAGCGATATGCAGCGCCCCGACTGAAACCTACGAGCTGCTGTGTTGGAGGTTTCTCGGGACAATACTTCATTCCGTAAGACTCGGACGATAAGGGAATACACTTCCGAAATGGCAACAAACAAGGAAATTTCAAAGAAAAACCTTTCTCCATTCATTACAAGAGGTGAAAACTAAAGAAAAAACACATTAGCCCTCACTGGGGCTTGTTACTTTCTCCAGACGCCGCTGAACTCTCCCCGCGCCGCAGAGCCGAATCAGCCAATTGCTGTCGAAGGGACGCCTCCTCCCGCTCCAGCCTACTATTGATTTGGCGAAGGAGCTCGATCTCTCTTGCCGAGAGGACCATGTGTTGCTCAGCCATTCTTCGGACTTACTCGTGGTCTGCAAGTAAAGATGCCAGAACCTCCCCATCAACAGTTATCATGGTACGGCCCCGGTGAGGCACCCCAAAGCTGCCAACAACGCTGTTTGGCATACCGGTTGACCTCCCTCCATTCTCCAAAGCCATCCTATTACTGTAAGCTTGGATAGGCCAACAGGAGATTGGCAGAGGAAATGGTTAACAATGGTGTACCACCCACCAGTATTTAAATTACCTTGGGCGAGCATCCCGATCACCCGAACCATCAGTTTCAACGCCACTACCATAAAGTCTTGCCACGCGTCACCGCTTTCGTGGCCGCGTGTGGGAAGCGAGGAATCGCTCCCCCTTTTTCGAAAAGGATAAATAAATGATGGCACGCCGGTAAACATCTTCTTCTTAGAACCAAACTCCCTTCGAAAGGCGCGCCTGCCTCTTCGCATTGCGCAGGCCGAGTTACCCAACTTCGGCTCTAACCAGGATACGTCTGCAATCCTTGGCCATCACCTGCCAAGCTATCTTATCTCTCGGCCTAAGCTAAGCTATCACGTCACTCAGCTTCATCAGAACTATCTTATCTCTCGACCTAAGCCGAGCTATCACGTCACTCGGCTTCATCAGAGCTACCCCTATACCTCGGCCTCGACCGAGACATTTATTTTAAACCCGAGCTAAGTTGGCCGAAGAACGCAAACAAGTCATAACTTGTTCGCAGTCAAAAGGAAGTCTGCAACAAAAAGATTGGCTAAAAAGGAAAGTAAATAAGTGCCGAGGGCCCGTTCATTGAAAATTCAGACCAAACTACATGTCTAAAAAAGGCAAAAGTACACAAATAACTCTCAGGGGGCAGGAGCTGGATCAGTTCCAGTAGTGCCCTCAACAATGCTCGAGGAAGCCTAGCTCGTTTCGCCCACTTCAAAGGTTGTCGTTTCCTCGGCGACGGATTTGGGGCATCCTTCAGGGGCCGCGGCCTCACTAGCATCCAGAATAGCGTCGAGGTCAACGTCTGAAATATCATCGTATTCATCCTCTTCAGCTCCTGGGGTACAAGCCTCAGAGATTTCAACATCCAAGAAGGAGAGGTCCCAGTCTAGATGCTCCTTGGATATTTTATTTCGAACATCCTCCACACCAAGCTGAAAGGCATCGGCACAGATTACATCTTGTTCACCCCTGAGTAGAGTGAGCCGCATCTCAGCATCAGCAGCTTGACTTCGAAGTGAGGCGACCTGCCCCTCAGTTTCAGCAGTTTGACTCCGCAGTAAGGCAATCTGCTCCTCGGTCTCAGCGACCCACCTTTCGAGCTCTGAGCTTCTCCCTCGGCTGGATGCCAATTCCTCTTGCAGGGTCCGCATCTGGCTCCGGTTCTCCAGCTCCGCCCTCTTCATCTGCAAAAATAGAGTTAGCCAGTACCAAGGTGAGCTAACAAGGGAAGCCAAAAAGGGGTATACCATACCTCCTCCTCCTGACAGGATAACTTCTGGGTCAACTCCTTGACCTCGTCAAAAGCCCTCAATTTATCGGCCTTAACCCGCTCGATCCTGCCCTTGAGATCGCTGATCTTCGACTGCCTACTGTCAGCTTCTCCCCAGGCTTGGGAGAGCTCGCTATCGAGTTGGGTTAACTTTTCCTGATGCCATTTGATCCTGTCATCCCTGTCAGCTATACCATGGTTGACCTACCGTACCTTCTCCTCCAACTCGCTAAGCATCTTGTTCAGGCGATTTCTCTCCTCGACGGCTTCTCTTCTCTTCCTGCCTAGGCTCTCACTAAATTGTTTCTTGACAGTCTTCATTTCTCCAGCATGCTTAGACTTGATCCGCGATAACTCTAGGTATGCATCATCATACCTCGCCAGGAGCCCTCGTAGCTCTTTAACTTCGAGCCTCAACTTGGACACGTCATCTAGGGCAGCCTGATGCAGCACCCTCATCTTCGCCAAATTCTCATTGGTGGTACCCAGAGCTTGTTCAAATGTATCAGACGCCTCCACTCACGATCGAAGCTAGGCGCTGACTCTCCTGGCCTAGGCGCTGGCCCCTGTCGCCAGGTTCAAGCGCCAGCACAACGCCCTGGTGATCAAAGCACTCTACAGAATGAAGTACAAGTGAGAAGAGAGCGACCAAGCTAACTAGAAAGCACTCACTACTCGAGAATAATAACTCACCCAGGAGATGTAGGACCTGACTAGCCCCATGAGGGTAGAATTGTTGATCTCGGGGAGAAGATGGGCTTTCGTCACCACGTTTCGCTGGCCAAACACGGCATCAACCAGGTCTAGGTCTGTGAACTCATTCGCCGAGGGACCTATGCCCAGGTACAATACTGACCTCATTAGGGCAGCAAACGCCATCTCGACGGCTAATTCCGAGCTACCGGGCTAACCATCGCCATCCGAAGGATCGGTCCGGACGACCTCCAATTGAGAAGCCTTTGCCCTCTCAGCCTCCCTCAGCAGAATTCTAACCTGGGACCCTTCGGATAACTCGGCCAGTCCAGGTGCCAGTTTTTCCGAAACTTTGGTGGAAGAAGCTTCGGTTGCAATACCTTTACCTTGCTCTCTCCCCTTGTCCGAGCTCCTTCCCTCGATCATGGGTACCTACTCCTCCCCCACAGGCTCCGCCAATGCCTCGGTCTGTTCATCAATCTCCTCAACCACTCCAGGAGGAAGTTCTCCAGCCATAGGCTCCTTTTGAGCCTCCACTACAGTCAGCCCAACGTCGCCGCCCCTAAATCCCTCATGTCCTCCTGCCAAGGCCAGAGGCATTTCTTCGCTCAGAGGAGGGTCCTCAGAGGCACCAGCCTCCGCCGTGCCACCCATTGGCTCACCTTCAAAAGAAGAGGCTCCCAGACAAGCCGATGGAGTTTCATCTGGGTTGTCTACTATTTTCACCACTAGAGGACGGGGGACCTCAGCAATCCTCTCCGTATCCTTCTCTGCTTTCAGTGCCTCCGCCGCAACTGCTTCAACCTCTGGCGAGCGCTCCTCAGAAAAACAAGCCGTCTTCTCGGGCTTGCGTTTCTCCCCTCCGCTACTCTCCCTCGGGCGCTTGCTCATCCCTTTCTTTATGCGGCCCGATAGTTCAGACTTCTTGGCTGTAGGAACAGAGAGCAAGCGGTCAGACTGAGACATACTTGCTCGAACAAAATCGATGGAAAAAGGAAAAAACTTACTATGCTGGTCAAGGAGGCTAAGCCCGGCGGCGAAAAGAGCCTCCTCCGACAGTAAATCATTAGCCGAAAATGTTCTACCGTCATAAAGGACCTCCAAGTCCTCCTTCTCCTGCTCAGATAGAGTCGGATGTGCTTCCACATCTCGAACAAAGTTTCCCCATCCCCGAAGAAAATCAGAGCCGATGTTCCCCTCAACAATAAAAAACCTGACCTTCCACTCCTTTATAGATGATGGCTTATCTGTTATCATCTTGAAAGACCTTCGGGGTCTAATATAAGGCCACTCTGATTTCCTCCTAGGCATCAGATAATAACAGGCACGGAAGAGAGGAAGAGTTGCCATTACCTAAATCCGGCTACACATTGAGATAAACCCGATGACGCTGCGCCAACTGTTGGGAGCCACCATTGTCGAGCAAATATTATAGAATCTCATGATTTCCTTCACCAAGGGGTGAAGGGGAAATCGAAGGCCCGCCTTCAGACTGTCTTCATAAAGAAAGACCCCGCGCTCCAGATCTTGTGAAACCCTATGCTCGGGCTCCGGCAATGTCAGAAGGATATCCGAGGGAATGCCGTACTTTTGGCGTATTCTTCCAAAATCCTCGGTGGCAATCTCCGAAATCATATCGTCAGGGCTCATCATCCTGCTGGCCAAGAGAAGCATCTGAAATCCAATCGGCGACTATCCGACGGTTGCGATCGATCCAAGCCGTGATCCCGATCAGCGACGATCGATCTCGGACCATTGCGATCGGTTCGATTGGCGACGATCCGATGGTTGCGATCGATCCAAGCCATGATCCGATCGGCGACGATCGATCTCGGACCATTGTGATCGATCCGATCGGCTAGGATCCGACGGTTGCGATCGATCCAAGCCATGATCTCAGTCGGCGACGACCGATCTTGGACCGTTGCGATCTGTCCGATCGGCGACGATCCGACGGTTGCGATCGATCCAAGCCGTGATCCGACGGTTGTGATCGATCCAAGTCAGTACATGTTTTAAAAACTAAAAGGCTCCAGTTGGAGATTGATTCACTCACTGCTCTCGATTTACATCTCTTTTCTCTTATAAATTATAAATCATCTATATCTATATAAAAGGTGATGGAAACTGCAGGCTAATATGCTAAGTTTCATCACTACTTAAAGCAATTTTGATTGGACAGGATTAAATGTTAGTTTTCTTGGTTCCAGCTATTTCTTCCAAATAGTTGTTTTCTTTTATACACTAAATATATGCAACGACAAATTTAATATATTATACAGATGTGATGCAATGACAAATCTAATACATTTACAGAGATGTAATGCACAGATTGATAGATGTCGAAGTTTGGCCTGATTGATACTTCAAAATACACAAATAGGAATTGTCCAATTAAGTGCGCTAGATGGTATCCAAAAAAAAATAAAAATATGAAATCAGATAATGTACAACAGCAACTGAGTAATTTAAGAAATCAAATTATCACAAGAATTTGTTACACCTATTTAATTTATGACACGACTTACAACTACATCTGGATGATATTTAAGTGTTTTCTGTATGTACAGCTTTTCTCCAACTAATCAGACACATGCGATGATATGATCGGTCAAATGAACAAATTTTAGGTGATTTTGGCTGTTTTCAGAGAAAAACTTTACATTTAGGAGTCCAATTTGATCAAATCATAAAATAGAACTAAGTTCTTAACTCGATTAATGCTAGACGCACATAAGTCTTCTGTTCATTATGAAGTTATTGGTAGTCATGAAATCATGTGCACATCTCAAAGTACCCCCACTCCTTCCCGACACAAACAGACCCCTCTCTCCTCAACTTGGTGTTCCTGATTAACTTTTGCTTCATGGCACTGCTAATCATGAATCAGTCAATCCATCCACAACTTTTGCAGTAAACAAATTGGACCAATAAAAGAATTCAATGCTGCACATATTGTCTCCAATTGAGCAAAAAGATAAATGCCATTTTCAATTTCTAGTATAGTATTCATTGTAAACTTTGCTATCCCCAAATCTCATGCTTGTGTGCTTGCAATTTCTGATGTATGAATTATGACCAAAGAAGATTACTGGATATCAAAAAAGATTGCGACCTTAAAAGATCCCTAAGGAGAAACTGGGTGGTCTAAGCATTTTTCCAGTTTCACAAGAAACTAACTAGATTAACAAAACATGCACGTATCATAAGCACAAGCAGAACCGACTGCTTGGCCCAAAAGTTGTTCAGAGAAAATGGAATACCATAATTAATTAGAAATAAAGGATCTCTTATTGATACTAATAGGAAAAGTCTTGAAACACATAATAAATGAAAGCATACCCCATTGCAAGAGAGAGCTTGAGAGAACCTTTGTAATCCCTCCATGGTGATCTCCCCTGATCGCTCGGCCGAAGACAGCATCACATTCTGTTAAAAATAAACTACAATTTTTAGATATAGTAAGCCGAACTTGCCTTTACAGGTACCAGCTGTATTTTCATCCTCTGGAGGTCCTTCAGTAATAGGAATGCCTAACTGTATCATTTCCCATCCATGCCTCCTCATTGGTCTTTTTGACACCACAATCGTCTGCCCTGCTTCACATCACTCCAAGATCACAAATAATGGCAAAATATGGACATTGTATTCTATTCATAGACATTTGAAACATCAGATCTGGTTGCCAGAACAAACTGCAAATTTACAAACAAAAAACTAATATGAGAAGACAGACTTTTGCCACCCAAGCATGCGCTGTTTCCCTGTGTCACAAACAATGATCAGGAACTACTTTGTGAAATATTAGAAACAAAAAAAAAAAAAAAGGAGATGCATCCAAGATTAATGGGCCACCACCCATGCAAAAGACCATATTCTCACTTTGAAACCCAAGAAATGACTAATTCCATGATTGTGCTTCCAATAATCATGAAAACCATATTGAATTTTCAAGCACAACGCTTCAAGTGGTGCAGGTTTCCTCCTTACTTACACTGGGGACACCTCCCATTCACCAAGAATATTTATGCCATTCATATTCATCAGAGAAAAGCTATAACTCAGAGGTTTTCATCACCTACAAATGACAAGTACTCTAGTAGCTCTACCAGCCTCCCCCAGTTGAATGGGCCCTACATGATAGACAGTTGAGGCCACATCATATATGTGGGTCCACACAACAGGTGTAGGCAGAAATCCATAAAACAAGTGACCAGAAAACAAAATGCATGCTTTCCAAACATCAACACTTTTAAGTTAGCATGTCAAATTGTCATGGGGACAATCTTCACAAGCAGAGATGAGAAATTACATGCAACATCCATTCACTATGCCAGCTGAACAGAGAAAAGTATCAGAGTTGAATGATGAATTAAACAGACAGATGCACACCCGCATGAGATATATATATATATATATATATATATATATATATATCAAGGGGATGCATCTAAATTATAAACTTATCAGCTTCTCATTCATATGGAAGCTTTTAAAACAGATTGGGTTTAGATTAGGTATTGCATTTTGACCATGTAGTACTCAGAGAATGCTTCAATAATTCTAAATAGATTATAAGGTTAAGTATCACCTTTTAGAAAGATTACATAAAATAGGATAATTTTCACCTTTTCTCAACATATTCAGCCTAAAAGCTAGTGGACCATACATGGAGTAAGCCCATCCAATATTGAGTTGCCACCAGACCAAACAAAATCGGAACCTACCTGCATCAAATAACCTCAATACCAGGCAAAATCATGCCCATTCTGCACCCCATGGCAACACCTAAACTACGCATCTTTCTAACAGGGCCCAAGCTGTGAATCCACAGCAAACCATCTCAAGGACCAAGACTAAATCTAGGTATACATCAACTCAGGGCCCACATATGCTACACCCCTGTGCAATCGCATGGGCACTCACGAAGATCTGAACTGTGAATTCCTTCACAACAGGATGATGGTAACGGCTATTGGACTACCACCCAGGTCATATAAAAATTTAGATACTTGCCAAAATAGGAAAACAGCAAGGATAACATAGACAGAGATCTTGATCCATGCCGAAGAATGTGTAATTTCAGATCCAAAATATTTTAATGGAAAATCTTTTTATTTACAACATATTGACGCAGTCATTTTCCTCCCCTTGTAGGTTACATCAAAATTCCATTATTTCAACACTTTCTGGATTTGGCCTGAAATTGTAGTTAATTTTCATCAAAGCAAATCGCCAGCTTTCTTTTACATGTATGGAGCAAACATGTGCAAAGTTGGGATCAGAGGAGGAGAAAGAGAACAGTGATTAGATTGGGATGAAAACTTATTAATTAGAACAAATTGAAGAGTGTGTCATTCTGCTATGGTCATGAAAATAATTTTCCACAATCTTAGCATGCTATTCAATTGTTTTCCCACCATGCCCCATTAATGACAGACCTGCAGATTCGAACCCACGCTTTATAATATTAGTTTGATATTTGTTGCATCATCTGTAGTGAAGGAAAGTCAAATAATAAAATGAATGAATTACAATATACGCTTAAGAAACCCAGGTGAAGCTCAATTGAGAATTAATGATTCTCATATTTATGATCTTCATCAAAATTAATATTAAAAGTTGACAGGAAAACTTTGTCAGCACTAACCAAAAAAATTCTTCAATAGTTTAAAGATAAAAATGATAACATACAACTTTACAGAAATATCTATCAACAGTTAATACTTATGATTCAGTTCTTTGAAGGACTAAAACAGTGAACATGGTTAAGTGACTGCAATGAAGGTTTTTGCTAGTCCTATGTACTTTTTTTGAGACATTCCCACCTTAGAAGCAAATGTTATGCCTACATAAGTGTGTTTTTAATTATATGTAAAATGAGAATGAAGGAGAATGGAGAAGAGAATATTTCATTTTATGGTCACTCCGCTCTATAAAACAAATGTGCTTCACCTATTGTTGAGATATATGGCATCAAATATCTTCATTGAAAAATTTATCAGTTCCCTTAAAATAGAAAAAAGTCAAAGAAGCTTCTCATATCATCTGAAATAAATAAGAAAAGGTTTCCTAGATCAGGATGTCATTGTATTTGCATCAATGCATGCAAAACTATGGTGGCCATCTCATCTTTTCCAGAGAGAAGAAAATGGACAATAGTGAGCTTGCCTCGAAACTCTCCTGTACGACCAGCAGCTCTCAGTTCATTTGTCAATGAAATAAGTCTGGTGATTTCCGAGCTATTCAATATCTCCTCATAGAGATTAAGTCCTTCAACAACATTGACCTGCAAAATCCAATTTATGCTTTAATGGTTTGCATGCACCACAAGGCTTAAAAGATAAAATTTCCTGCATTAAAAGGGAAGATGTTACAGGCAAAAGAAGGAACAGTATGGTATAAGAGATTATACCGTCTTTCCGTCACCTATTTCATTTGCCACAAAATCCTTGGAGACAGGAATCAATATCTGTTTCCCATCATTTGAGGTAATATCTCCACCATGGTGAGGAATAGAATCATTGCTAGTCCCTTTAAAATGGAAAAAAAAAAAGAGAACAATGGAAGCTTAACTTTGGAGTGGTTATCTAATTGAAAAATAATGATAATAATACTGAAGCCATTTCATTAATTACAACATGGAAGTCAAATGACAATAGTCAAAGCAGAACAGAGGAACAAGCATCTTGAAGAATACAATTTGTTTACAGGCAATCATATCACCAAATGAGGAGTTAGAAGGAAGCAGTTTAGGTCACGGCAACTGCAATGTGAAAATAAATAATGGGGCCCATGTGAACTGATCCAAATCCAATTCAATCGTATTCAACTAGATCCATATTTAAAGATCCATGAATTAGGTTAGGCTCAAAAATTAGATCTGATCTAAATTTAAAATCGGGTTTAGATCTTATATTTCTCAACCTGACCTGACACATGTCATTTGGAACTAATTTGGATCAATAAAAAATGGACCAACCCCCTTAATTAATTCAGCCTAATCCATAAATGTAAATTATAGGTCTTATTTTTCTTTACTCTAATTATCTTTACCAAACCATCCAATAAACCCTCATTTAAACTAAGTCCTCTTTTTGTCTTAACTACTATATCTCTTCTCATTTATTTTTACTTAATTATATTTAAATATTCATGGTTGACTATTTATAATGCCTTAAAGTATATCAATATATTTTAAAAATCATAATTTCTAAAGTTAAGAATAACCAATTACTTAGATGAAATTAAAAGTTTTTGAATAAAATTTAAGTATCGGTTGACTCTTTTTAGTCTTATTTAAAATTTTCAATAATTTTATATTTAATAATCAATCATTAAATTTTAATTATAAAATAATACTAGATGCTTGGGTCTAATGCAAATCCGGTCCGACCCGATCCCAATTCAAAACCGAATATTTTGAATTGATTTTAACTCATATTTGATCTCGACTCAACCCAAATGACTCATTGGGTCAAAATTTTTTTCATGATCTAGTTCGCTACGACTAACAAATGCGTTGGGTCCAAATCCAAAATCATGACTTAAATATGAAACCATGTTTGATCTAAGTCAAGCATGACCTAAACACCCTTTGCGTGAACTTCCACTGACTTCGGAGGGTCTTCCGCAGAGGGCCACCCCCGAAACACCCTTTGCGTGCGGATTGTCTTGCAGGTTCCACCCCGGATGAGAGGTCAGCGTCCGGACCTGGAGCTAGGGTGCACCCGAGTCGAAGAACGGATTTTCATGGCAACATATTGGCGCTAGAGGAAGGGCCTCAAGTCCCGTAAACTTGTAATTCAGAAGATAAGGTTTGAAACCAGAAGAAGCATCCTCTAATGGCCAATTGGAAGAAAGCCACGTCCGATGCTCAAGACCAGGCCACCTCTCAAAAGGCCTGATCCGGTTGGCGGTGTAGCTCCTTCGCTATCACCACCAGCTGAGACCCCTTCACCGTCGGCGGCGGTGGTGATGCTGGACCAGTTCGCTACCTTGGTCCAGCAAGTCCAAACACTGACCCAGCTGGTCCAGGGACTCCAAGGGGTTCCTTGCCCAGCTGTTCCTACTCCACAGCTTCATGAAGAGGCGGCTGCCCCTATACCACCAGCGACCTCTTTTTCTAATCCGCTCGAGGCAGCAAATTACCTTCACCGACCCGGAAGGCAAAAACCAGTGCAGTAGCGTGCCGAAGGGAAGAGCCCGCTCAAATCTCAATGGGCTTGCTCTCTTTCCCCGGTGTCTTCCCAGGATTCGACACGTTGCCATCTTCCCGTCGTCCAATCCCTCCTACCACTTTGGATGAAGGGATTAGGCAACAGATGCAGGAAATGCATCGAGAATGGCATCAGGAGTTGGACGCCGTCAGACAAGCCCCTCCATCCCAGCCAAAGATGGAGCAGGGCATTCCCTTCTCTGAAAGGATCATGACGGAAGTGATTCTCCCTCATGTCAAGCTTCCCACCATCGAGCCATACCACGGATCTACTGATCCCGACAACCACTTATGCAGCTTCAAATCCATCATAATGTTCCACGGAGCGTCAAATGCGATCCTGTGTTGGGCTTTCCCCTCTACTCTTAGGGGATCTACCCAAACCTGGTTTAATAGCTTGAATCCAGGTTCCATTGATTTTTTTGACGAGCTGAGTTGTTTGTTCATCAACTAGTTCGTCAGCAGCCATCGCCAACGATGGAGATCTGATTCCCTCTCTGAAGTTAAGCAGAGAGAGGGGGAATATTTGAAGAATTACCTTGGCCGTTTCAATACGGCCCTCCTAGAGGTCGACCACCTCAACCACAAGGTATCCATGTCTGCCTTGGCTGGAGGAGTATCGAAGGAAAGGGACTTCTACTTGGCTTTTGAGGTTAACTACCCGAAGAGCCTTTCAGACATGATGTCCCTGACGGATAAGTATGCCAAGGTTAAAGAATCGCGAAGGTCAGCTCGAGCCGAGCAATTGAAGAAGAAGGAGGCAAAAGGCTCGGACAAGCATCGAGCCTGCCGCCATGCAAGCCCATCTCACCACCAAAGAGCTCCTCCACCGCTGCCTCGAGATCAAACCCGGAGTCCGGCTTGAAGGTTCAACCGCTACACTCCTCTCACCACGCCAAGAGCACAAATCCTGATAAAAATTGAGCATCAGATTCCTCGGCCTCCTCCTCTCTGAGGCAATGCTACTCGGAGGGACATAACCAAGTACTACCGCTTCCACCGGGATCATAGGCATGACACCAAGGAGTGTTGGCAGCTTCGGAATGAGATCAAGTGGCTGATCCGATGGGGCAGATTGGACCGATTCAAAGGACCCCCTGAGCCAAACAATGAATGGGACCGCCAGCTCGAACCTCGCCAGCTCCCTCCGTCGAATCCTTCGATTATTGGTAATGTCAATATGATAGTGGCGGCCAGCTCCCCATCATTTCGGCCAGGCAAGGAAGAAAACCCGCCAAAGAAGGCTCGGGTTGATGAGCTTACTTTTTTCAATGAAGATCTTCGGGAGGTACAGTACCTCCATGACGATGCTCTGTTTGTATCTCTAAATATGAACAACTATGATGTACATCACATTTCAATTGAAAGTGAAAGCTCCGTTAATGTTTTGTATTTTAATGCCGAGATTAAAATTTTGGACGAAAAACCTCCGGGCCATAGAATCCACCCTAGTAGGTTTTATGGATGACTCCATAATTTTCGAGGGAGTTATTACTTTAGTAGTCCCCGCGTAGCTACTATGCTCATGGATTTTCTTATAACCAAGCTTCGGTCTCCTTACAATGCCATCCTCGGCAGGCTAGGACAAGTATCTCTCAAAGCCATCATTTTTATTCCCCATCTCGCCATGAAGTTTACCACCGAATGGGGAGTAGGGGTTATTTGAGGAAGTCAAATTATAGCTCGGCATTGCTTTGTTGCTGAGCTTCAATCCAGGAAGCCCGAGGTTGATGGGCTGGATGCTCGAAAAGATTTTGTCGAGCAACGAGGAGAACCAATCGAAGAATTAAAGGAAGTGACACTCGACGAAGCTCGGCCCGACCAAACCATAAAACTTGGGTCACAACTGAAGCGAAAGCTTCAGCAAGACTTGATCGAATTCCTTCGGAAGAATGCTGATGTCTTTGCCTGGTCCGCGTCGGACATGCCTAGGATCAACCCGGATATCCTGGTCCACCACCTCAGCGTGGACGAGGCATTTCGGCCAATTAAGCAGAAGAAAAGAAGCTTCGCTTCTGAGCGCCAAAAGGTTATCGAAGAAGAGATGGACAAACTCCTTAAAGCCAACTTCATCCGAGAAGTCAATTACCTCGATTGGCTGGCAAATGTAGTTATGGTGAAAAAATTAAATGGTAAATGGAGGATCTGCATCGACTTCACCGACCTCAACGAGGCTTGCCCAAAAGATAGCTTCCCTCTTTCTTGGATCGATCAGCTTGTGGATGCAACTTCGGGCCACCAAATGTTGACTTTTATGGATGCCTATTCAGGCTACAACCAGATTTCGATGGCGCCCAAGGATGAGGAAAAGACTGCCTTCATCACCAACCGAGGTATTTATTATTACCGAGTTATGCCTTTTGGTTTAAAAAATGCAGGTGCCACCTACCAAAGGCTGGTCAATAAAGTCTTCAAGAAGCAAATCGGTCGAAACATGAAGGTGTATATTGATGATATGCTGGTGAAGAGCAAGGAGGCATCCCAATATATTGAGGATCTCGCAGAAAGCTTCGCGACACTTCGAAAGTACTAGATGAAGCTCAACCCAACCAATGTGCTTTTGGGGTTAACTTTGGAAAGTTCTTGGGCTTCATGGTCTCTCAGTGAGGCATTGAAGCAAATCCATAGAAGATCTAATCCTTGTGGCAGATAGCTCCTTCGGGGTCGATCAAAGAAGTGTAACGTCTTACTGGAAGGATAGCGACCCTCAATCGCTTCGTTGCTCGGTCAGCCAAAAGGTGCCTTCCCTTCTTCAAAGCACTTCGATTGGCCAAAAATTTTTAATGGACCTCAGATTGCAAAAGTCCTTTGAAGATCTCAAGAAATACCTCAACTCGCCACCTCTCCTCAGCAGTCCGAAGCTAGGGGAAACACTGAGTCTATACCTGGTGGTCTTTGAGAGCGCTGTTGGCTCTGTGCTGATCAGAGAGAAAAACAAAGTTCAAAAGCTAGTTTATTATGTCAACAAATTACTCAGAGATGCCAAAACGAGGTATACTCGAGTCGAGAAGATAGTTTTAGCTCTAGTAACATCGGTCCAAAAGCTGCGGCCTTATTTTCAAGCACGCACTATAGCCGTCTTGACCGCCAACCCATCAAGTCAATTATCCATCGTCCAGAAGCATCGGAAAGAATAACTAAATGGGCTATTGAGCTGAGCGAACATGACATTCAGTATCAGCCTTGTCCAGCCATTAAAGCCAAGTCTTGGCGGATTTCCTCCTTGAATGCACCATACCCAAAGATGGTTCTACTTCGGACGCTCCTAAACAACCAAAGCCCAGTGCCCCATGGTTACTCCATGCTAATAGATCCTCCAGCATGAGCGGTTCTGGTGCTGGTTTAGTCTTCACTAGTCCGGAGGGGGTGACTTTGAATATGGCATCTGCTTCTCTTTTTCAGCCTCAAACAATGAAGCGGAGTATAAAGCTCTACTCGCCGGACTCCGCATCGCCGCGAGCTCAAAGTCGAAAAGCTCAATGCCTACACTGACTCTCAGTTAGTGGCAGGCCAGGTGTAAGGAGAATTCGAGGCTCAAGAGTCGAACATGATTCAGTATCTTTAAAAGGTGCACAATCTATCATCCTACTTTGATGAATTTAAGATTATTCAAATCTCAAGGGCTGAAAATGCATGCACGACCTTTTGTCCCGCTTGGCGACTACGGATTCGATGGACCTTGAGCGGAGGTTCCACTTGGAAGTTCTGGAGAAATCCAGCATCACCAATGCTGAACAGATGATGCAGGTCAACATCGAACCATCTTGGATAGATCCCATACACAAATATCTCAAAGAAGGGCTGCTACCCGCTGACAGAAAAGAAGCAAGAAAACTAAAAATGAAATCATCTCATTATGTTTTAATTGATGATCGGCTGTATAAGCGATCCTTCTCTATGTCATTACTTAAATGCCTCCGACCATCAGAGGCTGATTATGCTCTTCAGAAGGTTCATGAAGGCATTTGTGGTAACCATCTTGGTGGCCGAGCTCTGTGCCACAAAGTGCTGCGCCAAGGGTATTATTGGCTAACGATGCAGAAAGATGCCGATGACCTTGTCCGAGCCTGTGATTCGTGCCAGCGACACTCAAATGTCCAAAGGCTCCCCTCTGCTCACCTAACTCCTGTATCATCCCCCTGGCCTTTCGCCAAATGGGGGATGGATATCCTCGGTCCTTTCCCCCTCGCAATAGGGTAGAGGAAGTTCTTGTTTGTCGCGATTGATTATTTCACCAAGTGGGTCAAAGCTGAGGCAGTCGCTCAGATAACCGAAGCTCAGGCTAAGGACTTCGTATGGAGGTCTATCATTTCCCAATTCGGCCTTTCTCACACCATCATCACCGACAATGGAAAACAATTCGATAATCCTAAGTTCCAAGAATTCTACGAAGATCACGACATTATTCATCGCCTGACATCGGTCGAACATCCTCAAGCCAATGGGGAAGCCGAGGTAACCAACCGAACTCTTCTGCAATGAATTAAAGCTCGGCTCAACCGGGCACGAGACAGTTGGGTAGAAAGCTCCACCATGTATTGTGGGCCTACCGAACTACTGAAAGGATACCCACAGGCCAAACTCCATTTAAGATGGCTTTTGGTATAGAAGTTATCATTCCTGTGGAGGTCGAGCTCCCCTCCCCTCGCGTGGAAAGCTATTCGGAGGAATCCAATGACGAGCAACTCCAAACTAATCTTGATTTAATAGAAGTTAAGGAGAAGGCCCGAATTCGAATGGCCGTCTATCAACAAAGGATAGCCCGTTATCACTCCGCTAGAGTCAAAGGGAAGTCTTTCCTTCCGGACGATCTGGTACTTCGGAAGGCATTCGTGTCAAAGCCACTGGAGCAAGAAAAACTATCCCCAAATTGGGAGAGTCCCTACCAAGTTGCGAAGGTAATCAGGTCCGGCACCTACAAACTCCAAGATCTGAATGGAAAATCTATCCCCCGGACGTGGAACTCGAAGAATCTCCGCATCTATCATCAGTAAGAGTACGCCCTCACTAAACCTACTATGTTCATTGCATTAAATTTAACTTTCAAAGGTTCACAAAGTTTTTGTTTCGCTTACTTTTTCCTGAAAACTACAATAAGAAGTAGGTCTTGCTATATAATCTTTTTCAAGCCTCGGCAGGACTGAGTGATCTCCGTACCTTGGCCGCGCCAAGTAAAATATAATCTTTTTGAAGCCTCGGCAGGGCCGAATGATCTCCGTACCTTGGCCGCGCCAAGTAAAATATAATCTTTTTGAAGCCTCGGCAGGGCCAAGTGATCTTTGTACCTTGGCTGCACCAAGTAAAATATAATCTTTTTGAAACCTCGGTAGGGCCGAGTGATCTCCGTACCTTGGCCGCCCAAGTAAAATATAATCTTTTGAAGCCTCGGTAGGGCCAAGTGATCTCCGTACCTTGGCCGCGCCAAGTAAAATATAATCTTTTTGAATCCTTGGCAGGGCCGATTGATCTCCATACCTTGGCCGCACCAAGTAAAATATAATCTTTTTGAAACCTCGGCAGGGCCGAGTGATCTCCGTACCTTGGCCGCACCAAGTAAAATATAATCTTTTTGAAGCCTCGGCCAAACCGAGTGATGTCTTCGTACCTTGGCCGCGCCAAGTAAAATATAATCTTTTTGAAGCTGATATCTCCGTACCTTGGCCACGCCAAGTAAAATATAATATTTTTGAAGCCTCGGCCAAACCGAGTGATGTCTTCGTACCTTGACCGTGCCAAGTAAAATATAATCTTTTTGAAGCTGATATCTCCGTACCTTGGCCGCGCCAAGTAAAATATAATCTTTTTGAAGCCTCGGCAGGGCCGAGTGATCTCTGTACCTTGGTCACACCAAGTAAAATATAATCTTTTTCAAGCCTCAGCAGGGTTAAGTGATCTCCGTACCTTGGCCGCGCCAAGTAAAATATAATCTTTTTGAAGCCTCGGCAAGGCCAAGTGATATCTCTGAATAATACCTCAAGCCTCGGTAAGGCCGAGTGATATCTCTGAATAATATCTCAAGCCTTGGCAAGGCCGAGTGATATCTTCGAACAATATCTCAAGTTCTGACGTGAATGGATAACTCCTTCAGAGTGGTAGCAAAGCTGGTTGATTTCTTAAGCACTCTAGCATGATTGAAACATCCTATCATGCTTCGGTGGAGGTAAGTAACCTCTTTCTCTGCACACCAGCAAGATTAAGCGAGTCATTTCTTTTTAAGGAAAAACCTACTCCGTCCCTCGAGTAAGGCCATGTCTACATTGCAAATTAGTAAGGCCGCCCAGGCCTTCCTCTGACCTAAACAGAGATGAATGCTTCCTCCGTAGAGGACTGAGCATTACCGAAATGCCTAACAAAGGCAAAGTAACTAAAGCGCTACCAATGATTGTAAACTACGCTATGATTCAGAAAGCGCAATACAAACAGAACGACCCCCACGACCAAACAACACAATCTCATTGGAAAAGAAACAAGTATTTGAAGAAGAAAAAATAAGAGCTTTCTTTATTGACAAAAATTACAACCTCCTGAGAGGCATTATAAGTGCATCATAGCATAGGAAATAAAGACAAATAAAATAAAAGCTCGGGCGAGCAGCTTCGGCCGATGACGTTGCTCTGAAAGCTCGGGCAAGCAGCTTCAGTCAATGACATTACTTCTGCATCCGACCCAAGAAATTAGAGAAATTAGATGGCTCCGTTAAGTCGCTAGTTAATAGCAAAGTAGGCCATCCACGGATCCTTTGGATGGATGAACTAAGGAACCCAAACTGGGCTGAAGACCCATGGATGCTGATGCTAAGGATTTCCCCTCCCTGAGTGGTATGCTGGGCTGCTAGCAGCTGCCCAACACCATAAACAGGAGCCCAACACTACTTACCTCCCTCCTCGTTGAGAAGGACCCCTCGAGCGGATGAACTAAGGGATCCAAATTGAGAAAGGGACGAAGTTCATGTGACCTATAGGGCCTGTATATGCTTTGCATTTCCTGTGGTCCCCATGGCAAGTGACAAAGGCAATACAGAGAGCGCATATATGCGCTCTCCGTATGACCTCTGTGTGCATCCCCGTGCACTCTCCGTATGACCTCCGAGACTCCTCCCTTAAGGACTACTTGCTCTTCAGCAACTCCTCTATTACCCCAGCTATTTAGGGCAAGCCAACTTTCAAAATGAAAGGTCGACCTCTCCACCCTCGACCTCAGTAAGACAGGAGCCATGAGAACTTCTCTTACTCACAAGAAGAAAGGGCTTCAGGAAGTGCTCAGACACAGTCTGCTCTCCCCTTTTTATAGGCAACAAACCAGGAGCAACCATTAAGAAAGGAGACCCCGAGATTCGAAATGCCATGGTCACACTGCCACGTGGCACACTAAGAAAAGAGGGCACATCCCAAGGCGCATCGAGCATGCCTCTCAGGCCATAACGAGAGGCAGAAGATCTCCTTTTGATCTCGAATCGAGAGCCTTAAATGTGAAAAATCATATGCAGGTCCTTGAGATATGGATGGACCTAAGAGGTCCCCCTTCTAAAATGACACTGTCCACTAGCAATTGATTGCTTAGCGCATGCGCAAAATGAACTTACGTCGGAAACGGCCAATGAAATAAATGCCCAAAGGAGAAAACGAGGTATCCTTTGGCAAATTGCAAGCCGTTTCATCTACCTCGTAGGAAGTGAACCAACTTCTTGCTTCGGATAAACCAAACTATCTGCCTTACCTCGGCCTTAACCAAAGTATTTCTCCTGTTTCAGCCATTTCGAACTATTTGTCTTACTTCGGGCGAAGCCGGGATAATATTCCTCGGTAAAACTGAACAGTTTCATACATCGGAAAACCTAGCTAACCTGGCTTCAATTAAGCAGAGCATTCAATTCGGAACTGCTAAAAGCGATCCAATCTTAAAGTATGATTTGTTTACGATAAGTTACAAGCGGAAGAAAAAACTTCTGATGAACAAAAGGATCGCTTGAAAAATGATGACCAAAACAATGGGACACACTGAAGAAGACAAAAGATTCATTCATTAAATTTTGATTGAATTAAAAGTAGAAGAAGCCAAAATATATGGGCAACCCTCAAGAGTCAGGGTTTAAATTGGTTCCAGGGGTCCCCTCGATAACATCTGGAGGAATTTGACTTGGTTCGCCCACTTCAAATACAGTTGGAGGGGGACCTCAGGTTCCTTGGCATCGGGTTGAGGACATTCCTCTGGAGCTGCTGCCTCATCAAGGCCCAGGATGGTCTCAAGATCAACATCTGAAATCTTCTCATATTTAGCTTCTTCGGTTCCTGGGGTATGAGTATCATAAAATTTGGCCTCTAGAAAAGATAGATCTAGCTCAGGGTATACTCGAGAGATCTTTGCCCGTGTCTCCTCTTCGTCGAACCAAAATGCATCGGCGCAAACTGCTTTGTGCTCGTTGATGAATTGGGCAGAACTCTTGTACTCTTCTACGGCCGAAGAGACTCATCTGTTAGCTTTGGCCAATTTGCCCCCTAATTCGGAATTTATTCGGCGGCTTGAAGCCAACTCCTCTCTCAAATCTTTGAATTGATCCTGAACCTCGAGCCCGATCTGCCTATCTACGAACACATGATCGTTTGAAGCTATGGCCGAAAGAAAATGCACTAAAAATAAGTAAGAAGACATTATACCTCTTCTTCTCGCCGAGCCATTTTTTTTGTTCAACTCGTGAACCTTGTCAAGAGCTTTCATTTTGGCCGCTTTATTTTGCTGGAGGCCCTCCTTAAGGTCATTAATCTTAGACTGTTTTTCTTTGATCTCCTACCGAGACTGATCAAGGTCAGTGGTGAGTTTGGCGACTTGATCATGCAGCCACAACAAGAAAATTTCATTTTAGCGACGCAAAAATGCATCACTAATGCGTCGCTAAATCAATTTAGCGACGCATTAGCGATGCATTTTCGTCGTCGCTGTAACTTTCATCGCAAAATGCTATTTGTCGTAGTTTCATCACTAAATAGCGACGAAATAGCGACGCAATAAATGCATCTCTATTTTGCGATGAAAATTTTGTCGTCGCAAATTAGCGACGCATTGGCATCGCATCAGTATGTGTCGCAATTTAGCGATGCAATTTGCGTCGCAAATACGTCGCAAAAATTAAATTTCATTTTTAAAAAAAATTACATCAAGAAATAATTTGTAGTTGCAATATTTAAAAAATAATAAAATTAAAATTTTGCGACGCATTAGCGACGCAAATTTATAAATTTTTTTAAAAAAAAATTGTAATCAGAAATTAATTTATCATTGCAATTTTTTTAAAAAAATAAAATTTAATTTTTGCGATGCATTAGCGACTCATATTTGCGTCGCTAAATTGCGATGCATATTGATGCGTCGTAATTTAGCAACGCAATTTGCGTCGCTAATGCATCACAAAAATTTAATTTCATTTTTTTAAAAAAAATTGCAATGATAAATTAATTTTTGGTTGCAATTTTTTAAAAAAAATTAAAATTTTACGATGCATTTGCGACACAAATTTATAAATTTCTTTTTTAAAAAAAATTGCAACAAGAAAATAATTCTGGTTGTAATTTTTTAAAAAAATAAATTTAAATTTTTGCGACGCATTAGCGATGCAAATATGCATCGCTAATACATCGCAAAAATTAAATTTCATTTTTTTTACAATTTTTTTAAAAAAAGAAATTTATAAATTTGCATTGCAAATGCATCGCAAAATTATAATTTTTTTTAAAATATTGCAACCAGAAATTAATTTATCATTGTAATTTTTAAAAAATGAAATTAAATATTTGTGACACATTAGTGGCAAATTGCGTCGCTAAATTGTGACGCATCAATATGCGTCGCTAAATTGCGACGCATATTGATGCGTCGCAATTTAGCGATGTAATTTGCGTCGCTAATGCGTCACAAATATTTAATTTCATTTTTTTAAAAAAATTGCAACCAAAAATTAATTTTTTAAAAAATAAATTATTATTCAATTTAGCGATGCAATATGCGTCGCAAATTTATTAAATCATTTTTTAAAAAAATATAACAAAAAATTTTTTTGTTAAAAAATAAATATTTAAAACTCTTAATGCAATTTAATTTTATTCAGTTGAAACATTATCGCTAACATTCATTACAAAATTTTTGATAATGCATAAAATTTTATTTTATTAATAATGACAAGTTTGGATACACAAAACAGAAAATAAATACATCAAGAATCCACACTGTCACGATCACGAAAAGGCTGCAGAAGCTGAAATGAACCATGCGACATTTGGCGAACCAAATCTTGCATCTGACGCATCTGCTCTCTAATGTCTAAAAGCTCATGTTGAACCTCCTGCCGAACCTCCTGCCGAACCTCCTGCAGAACCTCCTTCGTAATAGATCTTCGAATATCATCTAAACGATCAGAAGGAATATCGCCAGAATAGTGCAAAGTGGAGCTGGAAAAATATCTAGAAGCTTTAGCGCCCAGACCATAGACCCTACGGTCTCGCGGTTGGGCACCAACAGCTTCCAGAAACACACGTCGACTCTCCTCTGGTGAGAGTTCGACGGGCGGCCCCTATCAGTGGAGTCGACCTGCGATGCCTGAGACTGAAGCTCCTCGACTCATGCCTTTGAATTATAAATGAATCAGTATACGAACCTGAATAAAGGTTAAGAAATTAAACAGTTACAATATAAGTCAAATTTCTTACCGCAACCTCCTATGATCGTGCATCGACCCAGGTACCGTCCTTCCTGGTGTGTGTCGCCCTGAATAAGTTGAACTCACCAGGATCTATGCCCTCTCACTCATACTACAAAAGCAAAAGAAATGATATAAATGTAAGTATATGCAAATGACTAAATTAGTAATTAAATTATTGATGTTTTCTTACCATACGGTGTCTGTGCTCCTGAATGAAATGGACCCCGCAGTGTGGCAAGAGAGACCCATGTCACGACCAGCTTTCTCGGATCGGTGGTTCGTGATGGCTGATGCGGACCTCCTTTGCCAGGCCTTAGACTACCACACCTGCTGCTAGTCTGCCAAATACCCTCTGGCATATGCACAGGGCGATCGCCCGATCTCCTCCAACGATGAAGCATGTCAAAGTATCGGCGTGCTGCAAGAGCATTCCATGCTGCCCTAACGGCATCATGGATGGTTGGGTCCCACGTAAACTTTTTCTGCATTTAAATAAACAGTTAGTTTAAGAATATATCAAGATTTAGTTATTTTAAATCAGTAATAAATTATATTTAATAAATTTACCTAAAACTCTAAAAAATAAAACTCCCCCATGGCCGCAGATACATGATGCCAATCGTAGCCAGTGGGATAAGCACGGATCTAGAATATGGAGCTGATCCGGCTCGATACAGAATGCTGCTCAATAAAGCTGCAAAAAAATCCATATTTATAAGTAAATGCCTGGTAACACATAAACATATATTTACATTATCATATACTTACTGCCCATCAACATCCAGTCAAAGTACGGTACGACTGACGTGGGATGAACTCTCAGATGTTTGTGCCGATCGGCTATGAGACTCGAAGGCTGCAGATCTGAATTCTCCATCTCCAATTCTCATAAAGTGATCTGATGTGGCAGGGCCACGTCCCTACTCACTCTGTCCATCGGCGGAAGATCTATCTCGGCCCGACATACTAAAAATACTAAAGAACCATGCATGCAATATAATTACAAATAATGATTGAATATAAAAAATTTAGCACTTATAAAAATAAATTAAAATTGAATAAACCTCTATGTTTAATCAATGTTATTTGTTTCGTCAAATGTTGGTTCAACATCCGATGTCGTATCAAATTATGATTCTGTGTCATTATCATCCGAAGGAAATCGAACATTTGCATCCTCAATTTCTTGGACATCACCGTTTGGATCTCTAACTGATGTTTCAGGAGCCCTTGTATCATCCTCAATTGCATGCATTTTCATTATATCCTCTTGAAATGCAGGGCACTTAGGTGATTGACT
Organism: Calamus simplicifolius; assembly: GCA_900491605.1. NCBI lineage: Eukaryota > Viridiplantae > Streptophyta > Magnoliopsida > Arecales > Arecaceae > Calamus > Calamus simplicifolius. Next base: position 200,294 of record UESW01003920.1, on the reverse strand, counting down.
TGATGAACTCTCGTCTAATATGATTGCTGAACGTTGAAGGATTTTAGAAACAGCCCACCAATCTCGCTTGTCATTGCGCAAACTTGGATATCCGCAGTAAAACACTTGCTGAGCTTGGGATGCAAGGATGAATGGTTCATATTTCTGCAATCTTCGGCGATGGTTAACTTCAACTAGATTGTAGTCATTATGAACCCTTTTATCCACAGGAACTGTTGGATCGAACCAATCGCAACAAATAATATGGTTCATTTGATAGGCCAACCGGGATATTCAACTTCAACCACCTCTACTAACTTTCCGTAATAATCCATCATATTTTCTCCAACACTTTCTCCTTTGACACACACCCTAGTTCTGTGTGCCTCTTGAAGACGCTAGTCGTTCAATTTGAAATTTATACCCATTAACAAAGTAGCCAGTAGAGGTTGTTACGGTCTTCAATGGCCATTACCCTAGATATTTAATGAAAATATTGTCGGTTGTGAACCATGGACCGTTTACCTACAAATTAATAAGCTATTCACAACCAATTCAAAAATAAAAGCCATTATTACAATTGATTGAGTGATACTACTCACATATTCATAAAACCAATAAGCGAACTCCGTTTCTAACTTCTTTCCAATGTCAATTTGACTGATGTTGGGAGTCATTTGTCGTTGTCTATCACAAAACATCCTAAAGGGATGATAACAATTAAAACTTCTATTAGCAATTAAATAGTGAGGTACATTATAATTTAAAGTAGTGAAGTGTATACTTACTCAATGTATGGATCGACTTCTCTACATATCATTAGGATGTAATAATGCGATGCACTATACTCCGCATCGCTCAAATCTCTTGACTTCTGCCTCCCAAATGAACGATCGATACCTTTAAAAACTGATATTCTACCATCATTAGGTTGTCCTTCGTTCACACATACATCGTCGTTACGACCAAGATTTCAGCTCCTTGTGTGGACGTGACTCTCAAAGTAATGAGAGGCAAAACCTAAAACTTCTTCAACTATGTGTGCATTGCATATAGAACCTTCAACCCTTGCCTTATTACACACATTATTTTTTAACTTCTTAAGGTACCTACACGTAAAGGTAAGAAATAGAATAAACAACTTTCTCGCAATGAAATAAAATTTTAAATGTGAACATGTACAACTGATTATTAAGATATTTACCTCTCGAAAGGATACATCCAGCGATACTGCACGGAACCAGCTATACTCGCTTCGTATGGCAAGTGAACCGGTAAATGCTCCATTGAGTCAAAAAAACTTGGAGGAAATATTCGCTCCAGCTTGCATAAAATAATTGGAATTTCATCCTCAAGCCTTGCTATGGATGTAGAAGTAATGATTGCAGCAGATAAATCCTTGAAGAACAAGCTGAGCTCCGTCAATGCCTTCCACACATGTGCGGAAGCAACTCATGAAAAGCTATAGGCAATAACCGGTGTATAAAACATGGCAGTCATGACTCTTCATGCCAAACAACTTGAGCTTCTGCATGTCCACACACCTACTGATATTTGAAGCATAACCATCTGAAAATTTTAACCCTCTAACCCAGTTACATAAAACTTCTCGTGAATTTCTATCAAGAGTGTAACAGGCTTTAGGATAGGTCCTGTCAGCATTCCTTCTCAAATCAGCTCTTCTGCAGTACTGATTAAGTTCTTCTCTCAACTTTGCAGTGTCTTTGGTTTTTCCCGGGATGTTTAGCACCGTAATAAATATGTTATCAAAGAAATTTTTCTCAATATGCATAACATCCAAGTTGTGTCGGATGAGATTTGTGCTCCAATACGGCAGATCCCAAAAAATACTCATTTCTTCCAGTTGTGTTCTTTACATATACGGCCATTGACTCTATCTGCATCGGCTTCCTAAGCATACCTCAACCCCAAATGCTCTATAGTATCAAATATATGTGCCAGACCTAACCGGTTCGCAAATTTTGTGACTGCTTTGTTCTTCCGGAAGGCGATCAAGTTCCACCTATAAGGATGATTTGGAGACAAAAACTTTCTATGATTATCAAACCATGACTGTTTACCACTCTTCTGCAATGTGAATGCATCAGAATCATTCATGCAGTAAGGGCACGCCATACGCCCAGCAGTGCTCCAACCTGACAACATTGCATATGCCGGGAAGTCACTGATTGTCCACATCAAAGCAGCTCTCATGATAAAATTTTGTTTCATTGAAATGTCGTAGGCCATGACTCTAGTTTCCCACAACAATTTCAATTCGGCCACCAAAGGTTACAGAACACATCAATTTTTTCCTTTGGATTTGATGGTCCTGGAACCAAAATTGTCAAAAACATTGCAGTATCTTTCATGCACTTCCATGGAGGAAGGTTATATACAGTCAGTATCATGGGCCAAGAAGAATATTGTCGGCCCGCTTGACCAAATGGTTGGAAGCCATCGGTACAAAGACCTAATCTCACATTCCTTATATCATCAGCAAAATCTGGATGAATCTCATTAAAATGCTTCCAAGCTTTTGAATCTGATGGATGTCACATTTCATCTTCTTTAGATTCGTGTTCGGCATGCCATCTCATATCAGCAGTTGTAACCTCAGATCTGTATAATCTTTGCAGGACAGAGTAAGAGGAAAGTAATGCATCCTCTTGTAAGGCACACTCTTCCTCCTACTTGTACGAGCTCCCCCTTCATCATTCGTATACCTTGATTGCCCACAAATCTTACAACATCTCAGGTCTGAGTCTTCACCCCAATATAACATACAATTATTCAAGCAACAATCGATCTTATTAACTGGGAGCCCAAGGCCACGCAACAACTTCTTCGTTGAGTAAAAACTATCTGCTAAAACATTATCATTTGGCAAAACTTCCTTCATTAATCCAGCTACTGCATTGAACGCCTTTTCCGATAATCTATGTTCTGCCTTAATATTCAACAACCGAGCAGCCATAGACAATTGGGAATGACTCTCACAACCAGGATACAATTCTTGATTTGCAGCATGAAGCATATCATAAAATTGTTGTGCATCTGGATTTGGTTCTTCCATAAATATATTCTGATTGAATTCATTACCCGATGCATTCATCACCATTTCTTCGTATATGTTTAAATTCGCACATGGTTCATCAATGGGAATAGAAACTTGTTGGCTTGTAATAGCTGCACCCATTTCCTTTGTTTCACCATGACAGTACCAAATATCATACCCAGGAACAAAACCCTTTTTACACAAATGCACCTTCACAGTTTCAACATCCTGTAGCTTTATTCTGACACCTGTATAAGTTGCAGGGGCACCTAATCCTAGGCCCATCCATCCATTCAGGTTGGCTACATGCAAATCCAATAAATTCTTCAGTCCATTCAAAAATCTAGATTAAGCAGGCCATCTTTTAATCTTGCATACATCCACGAGCGAGGTCCGCTCATTTTTGAACAACTTATACAATTTTCTGGTAACCAATAAAGGAAACCATAATATAAAACAATATTAGTATTAATAATTTATGACTAAATTAGTTATGTTACACATCCAAGGTAAATAATAACCATTTAAAAAATTTAAAATAAGATCAATTTTACTTTTAATGATTGCAACCAATTGATTAGGCCAGGCCCTGCTAAGGTCCCTCCTTTGCAAAGCCGTGCCACGTAGAGTTTGTGACACTTCACGAGTATGCAGGTGTCCTAAATTAATTTCACCTTCACTTCATATCTAAAAGGTAAGGCCCTATCCCATTCAAGATTATTTTCTGTGATATGGTATTCTGCTATTCATTATCATCGTTTACGTTGAAATTTCAGCAGCATTTCCCCATATGTTCTCCTAAATGTGTGGCATATATGCCACACTAGGAGAACTTATGAGAAAATACAAACCACAATCTCAACAGACGATAATTAATAGCAGACTAACATATCACAAAAAATAATCTCAAATGTCCACTAGGACAATTTAAGAATTTGTAAGACTACGTCTTGCAAATTCTCAAACGGGTCTAAAGGTTTCAGTGTTGCGAGATATAATATTCTTAAGAAAAATAATTTGAGAATTTGCAAGATTACGTCTTGCAAGTTCTCTTGATTATTATACATATTTTGATTGTGATCTACAGTCACAAACTTATAAAATTGATATTACGTCAAAGATAACAACCTTAATCCAATAGTTATGCATCCAATAGTTATGCATAGTAATATCTAATAATACTATGGTTTCAATATTGGACAGGCTGGACCAAAATTTTTCATAACATATCAACCGTGGCACATCTATTAAAGTCATATATAATCTAATTCCAACATAACATATCCCAATATAAAGGAATTGTAACTTAAATTAAAGCCTAATTCACAACAATTTTATAATGACAATAAAATGAAATAACATATGTCAGATGTTCACTAGTAAACTGCCATGCATAGTTTAATAGACTGAGAAATTGAACCATGACTATATAAAAATCACTATTCAATTATGACTGAATTAATTTAAAACATAAGCACTAAATAATCGTAAAGTAATTTCTTTAATTAATTTACTATTGATCAGAATCACGAATAAGCAAATACTACAATGATGTTATATTGCAACCATTATTTTTATAATACCATAATTTATTTAAATTATTTTACATTATAATATTATGAACTAATATAAGTTAATATATATTATAATATGATATTAATATTATGACATAATATAATTATCATAAACATACTTTTTTTTATGATCACAGTAAATATTATAAGTTAAAGGGACAATAAATTTTAATTTTCATATTTTGTAACAAAAAATCCAAATATTGAATTATATCATAATTTCATATTAATTTATAATGAGTTTATTATAATTATTTTTTATAGGTGAAAAATATAATATTAAATTTAATATTATAACATGAACTTATAATAACATTTTGACAATAAGACATGCATGAAGAAACTATTTCGAATTTATTTTAAAATTTCATCAAATATAAAATAGTTCAATATAATGATGTTATAGATTTATTATATCTAATATTATAATATCATATAATATAATTTTTTAAATATTAATATAATACTATAGTGTATTTCGTCGCTATTGTAATATATTATTATATATAATGATATTACTGCATGGGGTTTTCTAAATTTAATTGATATAATAATATGATTGAATAAATTATTAAGATTAAAATATTAAAACAACTTACTAATAATATTTTTAATAATAATAATTAAATAATTTAATCCATAAAATTAGTTATGCAATATATTTTGTAATATAAAAAAATAATATTTTATAATAAATTTTTTTGTGTTAATAAAATTTTTTATAACAATTAATAATCGAAAGTGGGAGGTGCTCGGGTAAACCCCCCCCCCCCCCCCTCTTTTTTTTTTTTTTTGCTGGCCTGTCCATCGTGGCCGGCAACGAAGGGGGGTGGGGAAAACCCCCTGTTAAATTTTTTTTTGTTGGCCAGGCCACGGCAGCGGCCGTGGCCGGAGAAGATGGCCACGCCAGTGGCCGTGGCTGGAGAAGACGGCCACGGCCGTTGCCGTGGCCGACAACGAAGGGGGGGTGGGGAAAACCCCTCGTTAAATTTTTTGTTGGCCTGGCCACCATGGCCAGGCCACGGCCGGCCATGGGAGGGGGCAAGGGAGGAAATGGGGGAGATGGGAGGGAAGGGAGGGAGGGAGCTAGGGGAGGTTTACCCGGAAATAGAGATTGCCGGCGAGGTGGTCGGGTGCCAGAGAGCCACCGAAGGTGGGGAAGAGGGAGGAGGACAAAGAGGCCGGTTGGGGGGTGAGGGGAGAAGCCGTGAGGAAGAAGAAGAAGAAGTGAGGGAGGGAGGGAGGGGGGGTTAATATATAAATTAGGATTAGCGACGCATAGTTGCGTCGCTAATCCGTCGCTAAAAAGTGATGCAACGTATGCGTCGCTGACTGCGTCACTAAATCATTAATTTGGCGAGAGTAAATCGCTAAATATTTTTTTCTGTGCGTTGCTAAATAGCGACTCAATTAAGTGCGTCGCTGAATTAACGAATTTTTTTAATTTTCTGTGATATGCATCGCTAATTAGTCGCTAAATAGCGATGCAACTACCTGCATCGCTGAATTAATGAATTTTTTTTAATTTTTAATTTTTTATTTTTGGATTTATTAATTAACGATATTTTTAAGTAATGATTTTTTAATTTTCGATCCGACTGTTGCGATCGATCCTAACCATAATCCTGATCGGCGATGATTGAACGGACCGTTGCGATCCATTCGATCGGCGACGATCCGACTGTTGCGATCGATCCTAGCCATGATCCCGATCGGCGATGATCGATCAAACCGTTGCGATTCATCCAATCCGCGACGATCCGACGGTTGCGATCTATCTGAGCCATGATCCCGATCGGCGATGATCGATCGGACCGTTGCGATCCATCCGATCAGCGACGATCCGGCGGCTGCGATCGATCCAAGCCATGATCCCGATCGGCGATGATCGATCGGACCATTGTGATGCATCTGATCGGAGACGATCCGACGGTTGCGATCGATCCGAGCCATGATCCCGATCAGCGATGATCAATTGGACCGTTGCGATCCATTTGATCAGAGACGATCCAATAGTTGTGATCGATCCGAGCCATGATCCTGATCGGTGATGATCGATCAGACCGTTGTGATCCATCCGATCGACGACGATCCGATGGTTGCGATTGATCTGAGCCATGATCCCGATCAGTGACGATCGATCAGACCGTTGCGATCCATCCGAACGGCAATGATCCAACGGTTGCGATCGATCCCAACCATAATTTCGATCGGCGATGATCGATTGGACCATTGCAATCCATCTGATCCGCGATGGTCCGATGATTGCGATTGATCCGAGCCATGATCTCGATCGGCAACGATCGATTAGACCGTTGCGATCCATCCGATCGGCAATGATCCAATGGTTGCGATCGATCCAAGCCATGATCCCGATCGGCGATGATCGATCGGACCGTTGCGATGCATCGGATCGGTGACGATCCGATGGTTGCGATCGATCTGAGCCATAATCCCGATTGATGATGATCGATTAGGCCATTGCGATCCATCCGATCGGAGACGATCTGACGATTGCGATCGATTCGAGCCATGATCCTGATCGGTGATGATCGATCGAACCATTGCAATCCATCCGATCGGAGATGATCTGATGGTTGCGATCGATCCGAGCCATGATCCCGATCAGCGATGATCGATTGGATCATTGCGATCCATCAGATCGGCGATGATCCAACGGTTGTGATCTATCCAAGCCTTGATACCGATCACAATGATCGATCGGACCATTGCGATCCATCCGATCAGCGACGATCCGACGGTTGCGATCGATCCGAGCCATGATACCGATCGGTGATGATCAATTGGACCATTGTGATCTATCCAATCGGCAACGATCCAACGGTTGCGATCGATCCTAGCCATCATCTCGATCGGCGATGATCGATCGGATCGTTGCGATCCATCCGATCCGCGATGATCCGACGGTTGCGATCGATCCGAGCCATGATCCCGATCGGATCATTACGATCCATCCGATCGGACACGATTCGACGGTTGCGATCGATCAGAGCCATGATCCCGATCGAACCGTTGCGATCCATCCGATCCATGACGATCCGATGGTTGCGATCGATCCAAGCCATGATCTCGAGCGATAAATTAAAAATTAATTTTTTAAAATTTTTTTGTAAATGCATTGCTAATGTCTCGCTAAATTAATAATTTTTAAAATTTTTTAAATTTTTGCATCGCTATTTAGCGACGCATTCTATTGTGTCGCTAAATTAATAATTTTTCAAAATTATTTAAAATTTAAAATTAATTTTTGTTTAATTTTTTTTAAATTGTCGCTAATGTGTTGCTAAATAGTGATGCATTTTGTTGCATCGCTAAATTAATAATTTTTTAAAATTTTTAAAATTTAAAATTAATTATTTTAATTTTTTTGTTAAATGCGTCGCTAAATAGCGACGCATTTTTTGCATCACTAAATTAATGATTTTTTATAATTTTCTAAATTTTTGTGTCACTATTTAGTGACGCATTTTATTGCGTTGCTAAATTAATAATTTTTTAAAATTATTTAAAATTTAAAATTATTTTTTTTTAATTTTTTTTTAATTGCGTCGCTAATGCATCACTAAATAGCGATGCATTTTTTTGCGTCGCTAAATTAATAATTTTTAAATTTTTGCATCGCTATTTAGCGATGCATTCTGTTGCGTCGCTAAATTAATAATTTTTTTTTTTTAAAATTGCTTCGATAATGCGTTGCTAAATAGTGATGCATTTTGTTGCATCACAAAATTAATGATTTTTTAAAATTTTCTAAATTTTTGCGTCGCTATTTAGCGATGCATTTTGTTGAATCGCTAAATTAATGATTTTTTAAAATTATTTAAAATTTAAAATTAATTTTTTTAAGTTTTTTTAAATGCATCGCTAATGCGTCGCTAAATAGCGATGCATTTTTTTGTGTTGCTAAAAAATAATTTTTTAAATTTTTTTGAATTTTTGTGTTGCTAATGCATCGCTATTTAGTGACGCATTTATTGCGTCGCTAAATTAATAATTTTTTAAAATTATTTAAAATTTAAAATTAATTTTTTTAATTTTTTTAAATGCGTCGCTAATGCGTCGCTAAATACCGACTCATTTTGTTGCGTCGCTAAATTAACGATTTATAAAATTTTTTGAATTTTTACGTCGCTAATGCATCACTATTTAGCGACGCATTTTGTTGCATCGCTAAATTAACAATTTTTAAAATTATTTAAAATTTAAAATTATTTTTTTAAATTTTTTTAAATGATCGTTAATGCATCGCTAAATAGTGACGCATTTTGTTGCGTCGCTAAATTAATGATTTTTTAAAATTATTTAAAATTAAAATTAATTTTTTTAATGCGTCGCTAAATAGCGATGCATTTTGTTCGTCGCCAAATTATTTTTTTTTTTTTAAATTTTTGCATTGCTAATGCGTCGCTATTTAGCGACGCATTTTGTTGCATCACTAAATTAATAATTTTTTAAAATTATTTAAAATTTAAATTAATTTTTTTAAAATTTTTTAAATGTGTCACTAATGCGTCACTAAATAGCGATGCATTTTGTTGCCTCGCTAAATTAATGATTATTTAAAATTTTTGAATTTTTGCGTCTCTAATGCGTCGCTATTTAGCGACGCATCTTTTCTGCGTCGCTAATTTCGTTGATATTTGTTTGTCGCTGAGACGTCACAATTTTGGTCGCAATTTAGCGACGCGAAAATGTCGCTAAAATGGCGTCGCTATTTCAGTATTTTCTTGTAGTGTGAGGCCCTTCCTCTAACGCCAATCTGTTGCCATGAAAATCCATTCTTCGACTCGGGTGCACCCTAGCTCCGAGTCGGACGCTGGCCTCTCGTCCGAGGTAGAACCTGTAAGACAATCCGCACACAAAGGGTGTTTTTGGGTGACCCTCTGCGGAAGACCCTCCAATGCCCAAGTCAGTGGAAGTTCACGCAAAGGGTGTTTAGGTCATGCTTGACTTGGATCAAACATGGTTTCATATTTAAGTCATGATTTGGATTTGGACCCAACGCATTTGTTAGTTGTATCGAACTAGATCCATGAAAAAAAAAAAAATTGACCCAATGAGTCATTTGGGTTGAGTCGAGATCAAATATGAGTTAAAATCAATTCGAAATATTTGGTTTTGAATTGGGATCGTGTCGGACCGGATTTGCATTAGAACCAAGCATCTAGTATTATTTTATAATTAAAATTTAATGATTGATTATTAAATATAAAATTATTGAAAATTTTAAATAAGACTAAAAAGAGTCAACCGATACTTAAATTTTATTCAAAAACTTTTAATTTCATCTAAGTAATTGGTTATTCTTAACTTTAGAAATTATGATTTTTAAAATATATTGATATATTTTAAGGCATTATAAATAGTCAACCAAGAATTTTTAAATATAATTAAGTAAAAATAAATGAGAAGAGATATAGTTGTTAAGACAAAAGAGGACTTAGTTTAAATGAGGGTTTATTGGATGGTTTGGTAAAGATAATTAGAGTAAAGAAAAATAAGATCTATATAATTTACATTTATGGATTATGCTGAATTAGGTACGGGTCGGGTTGGTCCATTTTTTATTGATCCAAATTAGATCCAAATGACATTGTCAGGTCGGGTTGAGAAATATAAGATCTAAACCCGATTTTAAATTTAGATCAGATCTAATTTTTGAGCCTAACCTCATTCATGGATCTTTAAATATGGATCTAGTTGAATATGATTGAATTGGATTTGGATCAGTTCACATGGGCCCTATTGCCGTCGGGATCCGTCCTCCGATTCGGGCGCGGTCGATCTCCTGGTCTGGGCTTCCTCCTGGGCGGACCTGCACAGAAGTCCTCGCGCGAGAGGCGTTGGGGGTGGCCCTCCGCGGAAGACCCTCCGACGCTCAAGTCAGTAGGGGATCAGTGATCAACAGAAAATGGGGAGATGGATCTCTCCGGGGAGTCTCTCCAGGGGTGGCCGATCGGGAGCTCTAGGGGAGCGCCGACGAGCAGTGGAGGAGAGTGAGAGTGTGAGAGTGAGCCAGGGGCAGTGAGCGCATACCTGAGAGAATCTGGGGGCATCATATTTATAGGCAATCACCTGGATCTTGAGCGTCTTCTGGAAGGTTCGAAGGTTGTTAAGATACGGAGATGAATCGAATCAGGCCATTGTGGGGCTGGTGGGATCCGTATCTTGTTTGTTAAGGGATCGACAGCTAGGAGAGCTCCTTGATGGCCTGAGATCTGGTAGATGCGTAGGTCCCAGGTAGCTGTATTAGGTCCTAGACCACTCTTCAACATAGTCCTTTGCCTGGGATTCTGTTTCGATGGGTTTGGGCTCTCTCGCGTCAGGTTCCACGAAGGTGAATATCGAATCATAGATCGCTCAGGACGGCCGAGCTATGGAAGCCCGGAGGGAGCCGAGCTATGGGAAGCTCGCGAAAGACGAGCTGTAGGAAGCTCGGAGAGGCCGAGCTATGGAAGCCCGGAGAGGCCGAGCCATGGAAGCTCGGGGAAAGCCGAACCATGGGAGGCTCGGAGAAAGCTGAGCTATGGAAGCTCGGGGAAAGCCGAACCATGGGAGGCTCGGGAAAAACGAGCTACAGGAAGCTCGGGGAAGCCAAGCTATGGAAGCCCGGAGAAAGCCGAGCTATGGAAGCTCGGGGAAACCGAGCTATGGAAGCCCGAAGAAAGCCGAGCTATGGAAGCTCGGGGAAAGACGAACCATGGGAGGCTCGGAAAAAATGAGCTACAGGAAGCTCGGGGAAACCGAGCTATGGAAGCCCGGAGAAAGCCGAGTTATGGAAGCTCAGGGAAACCGAGCTATGGAAGCCCGGAGAAAGCCGAGCTATGAAAGCTCGGGGAAAGCCAAACCATGGGAAGCTCGGGGAAGAGAACTACAGGAAGCTCGGGAAAGCCGAGCTAAGGAAGCCCGGAGAAAGCCGAGCTATGGAAGGCTCGGGGAAGGCGGGTGTAGGAAGCTCGGAGAGGCCGAGCTACGAAAGCCCGGAGAGACTGAACCATAGGAGGCTCGGGGGGGTCGCATGGCCTGACGGACCATATTAGTTTAGCTTATTCCTCAGGGACACATCGTAGCGGACGGAGGGATGGGGCCGGTCTCAGCCCCCTTGCACGATTATCAATGCAATGACTATTCTACCCCCCAACACATGCCCCCCACTCCCTAGTTCGAACGTAGGTTCAGGCGTAGGGAGTATAGGCTTAGGTGGCGCGATCTGCATTTGGGGATGCGTATTTGATTGCCTGCGCAATGATGCCCTAATTAATGCCGTGGGGCCATCTTGCCTTTTCGAGGCGGATCCATCATTCCTTAGGGGCGAAGGTAACGGCTGGGGAAGTGCCACGTGGGAAATCCCGACTTTCACGGCGCCCGTAGCGGCAGTTCCGGACGCCTAGGTTGGGATGCCTCATCCTCACCTTGAAGCAGTTTCGATTGGAAAAATGGAGTCGTGGTGGTGCTATCTTTATTTATAGTACCCCTTTCGTTCTCCTTTGAAGAACTTCGTCTTCCTGTTTTCGCTGCGATTCTGTTCAGCGTCTCTTGCGATCGAAGACATGGTGAGCCCAAGCGACCAGGCTTCGGAGGTGACCCTGGCGGATCTGGAACAGATGCGCCGTTTGTACAAGATCCCCCAGGACGTCGTCTTGTTGGTCCCGACGGCTGAGGATAGAGTGACATCCGGATTAGAGGATGGAGCGTTCTGCTATGAGGAAAGCTTGAGGGCAGGCCTCCGGTTCCCCCTTCATCCGTTGGTGCGGGAGGTGATGAAGTTCTACAACATATGTTTCACCATGGTGGCCCCCAACAGTTGGCGCAACCTCATCGGGTTTATCTCGTTGTGCAATCGCCTCGGGGTGACCGCGACCCTCTCACTATTCAGGGTGTGTTTCAATCTGGTTTCTGGGAGGGCCTCAGAATGCCTTACATCGGTCCCCGGAGATCCTTCAAGATGATATCGGACAACCCATCGTCGATAAAGGAGTGGAAGTCGCGGTTCTTCAAAGTCGGGGGGAACATTGGTTTGGATTTCCCTCGGGTGTTGGGGCAGTACGTGAAGGATCCGGAAGCGCACCTGGAATTAACTGATTCGGAGAAGAGGGATTTGGTTGTGCTGCGCAGCAGTCAGGTGCTCCCAGCCAGCGTTCTCTTATCGGAGGACGCTCTCTTTGCGGCCGGATTGAGCCCCGTCGATCCTCGCGGTGAGTATTACCCCGTAGTTGATAATTTAGTGTGGCTTCATCTTTGATTTCTGTGTGAACTAACAGACGAATCGTATTGCTCCTACAGCCGAAAGGTCGGTGCTCGCAGACCAGATGAGGGAGGAGCTGGGCAAGCGCCGCAGGAGATCTGGCTCTAGTAGCAAGCATCGATCTGAGAAGAGGTTTCGCTCCTCTGGCTCCCGCTCTAGGAGGATCGGGAGAGACGGTGATAGTCGGCGCTCCTCATCGCCGCAGGCCGAAGCTACCGAAGTTCTGGCGGCGCATGATCTTTCGACGGCGGAGGAGGGTCTATCCAGGGCGAAGATTGGGAAGTCACGGGGGTTTCGGAGGAGGCTGCTGAGGTTTCCTCCCCCCCCCCCCCTCCGTCGTCGTTTTGTCCGATGATGGCGAAGGGGAAACGCCGGTTGGCCTGGGGGCTCCCGCAGACGAGGCGGCTCGGTCTCCCTCATTGGAGGCCAGTGGCTCGGCGAGGTCACAGGAGGAGGTGGGGACGACCTCCGCTTCCATCGAGGTAGGGGAAGAGGTTGCGGCTGCTGAGGTTCGGCCTGGGTCATCGGTAGGAGAGCCAGTGGGCGACGAGGAGATGGCCGAACCTATCGAACCAACGATCGAAGTCCGCGGGGGGCTTTCTGGTGAAAGGCCTTCCACCGAGGAAAGGGGGCTCCGGGGGGAGCAGAAGTTCCTGAAGGGCCTATCGTGGACAGGGGGATCTCTGAGGAGATGGAAGCAGAAGGAGAAGAAGAGGAAGAAGAAGAAGGAGGTGCTTCGGCCGGGGCTCTCCTTGCTGGAGCCGAAACGTCCGAGGCTTCTCAAGCAAGGGCCCTGGCGGCGGAAGCTGGACTATCGAGAAGTTCATGGGTCACGGGAGTTCTAGATGGCTCCCTGGGAGTAGACTTCCACTCACGCGACCCGGAAGTGAGCACCAGGTTCTCCGCCCTGATGCGGTCCGCGTTCCAAGAAGAGGAGAGTTCTTCAATAGGGGGGTCATCCGGAAGACCTTGTCGAGATGGCCTTCCGTCGTGCTGGGGTGCCAAATGAGGCTTTCCTTTTCCCCGAGATCGACGACCTTGCTCTTACGAGGATCGCCATAGACTATGCGTCTCGGATAAGTTATCGCACCGAAGTCGGTCTTTGGTCAGTTAGTTCGACTGTCTTTTATGCGTGTCATCCTTTTTTGCAGAGCGCCCTGATCATGAGGGCACTGAAATGGCGCTTGCATCTGGCAGTTGGAGCTTGGGCTCGGGCCCGCTACGAGGCGGATCACTTCAAGGAGAGGGCGGATTCGATTGACAAACTCTCTCGAGCCCTGGTGGTCCTTCAAAGGGAGCTCGGGGAAGCTCGCAGAATTCTTGTAGTTGAGAGGGAGAGAGCCCCTCGACTCACTGCACAGGTTGGTGAGCTCCAGCGGGAGCTTGGGGAGACCAACAGGACTCTCGCAATTGAGAGGGAAAGAGCCTCTCAACTCACCATACAAATTGGCGAGCTCCAAGGCTTCCGCGAGCAATCCGAGAAGGCTAGTCTGGAGCTTTCTCAGGCCAGGGTGGAGCACGAGGGCAAGGTTAAATCTATGCAACTATTCTTTGATAAGAGGTGGGACCAGCTGAAAGCTAGCCACGCTGAAGATAAGGCCAGTTGGAGAAAAAGGCTCGAAGAGGAGGAGCACAAATGCCGGCGGCAGCAGGACCACCTCACCCGCCTAAGCAAGGAGCTTGCCGATACACAGGATCGGCTAAAGTGGTCGGATGAACGAGCCGCCCGACTATCTGATGAGGTCGACTTTGCTCGTCAGGAAATTGGAGATACCCAGGCCTGGGTGGATGAACTAAAAGAGAGCCTTCGCCAGAACCAGTCGGCTAAGTCTAGGGCTCTCAACAGGGTCCACATGCTGGAGGGTGAGCTAGCATGGCGGAAGGAGCAGGTATGGCGCTATTAGTTTCACTTGTTTTGATCTTTCGATTTTCGCTTTACTCGGCTTTTTGCCTGCAGTCGCACAAGATGAGGCAGGAATTCCAGGGGTGGTTAGCGGCGTTCGGAGAGGAGGCGGCCTCGAGGCACCGAAGGATCTCCGAACTGGAGAAGCAATTAGCCGAGGCAAATGTGCGGGCCTCTTCGGCGGTGGAGGAGTACAAGAAATCCACCGAATTCGCCGACGAACGCAGGTGGCCTGTGCTGATGCATTTCAGTTTGGCGAAGATGAGGCGCGGACTAAGGTTGCCCAGGCTTATCCTGACCTGGACCTGTCGTGCCTGAACGCCGAACATTATGAGGAGTACACCCCGGGGGTCGAGGAGGACGAGTATGGAGAAATATCTGATGTCGACCTCGATGCTATTCTGGGAGTCGATGCAACTGCCGACGTATCCCGTCGCGACACCTTCGAGAAGGGGGAGCCAAGCAATGCCCCTGCTGATGCGGCCGCAGGAGATGCTGGGATTGATCCCAAGTCCTGACCCTTTGGGGGGCTATATGTGTTTTTTCTTTCTTGTGTTTTGTAGTTCGACCGGAAATCAATAAATGGATCGGCCGTTTTTCATTTGTTTGTCTTCCCCGATAGTTTCTTGTCTCGAATTTTGGTGGAATATCTTGGTAAAGGCCAAGGCGTAGGGGTTGTCTCGACGAAAAGGTCGGACGTCAACATAGCCTGGTATGAGATGATTTAACTTGGCTTAGGCCGAATGACATGGCGGTTTGACCAAATCCAAAGAGCGAGATAGCCTTTTCAGGGCTGAGGGACAAAGTAGCTCGGCTAGGGCCGAGGGACAAAGTAGCTCGGCTAGCAGCAGATACTTCGATTGGTTTTGAAGTATAGAAACAGCTTCGGCCCCATAAAGGGGACGTTAGGTGGTGCCTAGGCCTTACACGCGACCAGACTGGGGGTTCATTACCGAGGAATGCTCGGCATCCGCACCCCTTCATTTCCTTGTCAGTGTCGTATCTTTTCTCAGGCGAGTCGATTTTCGTTTTGCCGAAATGGATGATATGGCTATGACGCCAGTAAAAGATGCTCTAGAGCCTTCCGAGAGGCCTTTATTGCGTTGGTCTTTTCCCACGCGGGTTATTTTGGCGTATGACGTAAGTGTTTGTCCGCCATTGGAGGATGTCATTTTCATAGGACGATCTCCTGGATCCGCCAGTTTCCATAGGATCGGCGGGCGATTTTCTGCATTTAACAACCATGATCCGGGATCAAAGAGAATCTTTGCGTGCGTCATGGTTCAGGCGATGGTCTTGGCGCGCAATGGGGAGCACTGCTTTCATCCTGGGAGGCCACGTGGTGGCATGGGTTAGGTGTTTTGAATCTCGGGGCTTTCTGCCTTGATAGCTGCTCCCGGTTCATTTCTGCCTATAAAAAGGGGGAAAGAGGGGTCATGTTAGGCCATCCCCAAAGTTTCCTTCCCTATGAGAGTTTCCACGATGCCCATCTCTCTGAGGTTTGGAGTGGAAGGACCGAGCTTTCCTTTCATGAGCCGTTTTTCCCCGGATAGTTGGGGTGATGAAGGAGCCATTGGGGAGTTGCTCGCCCTCAGGGGATGAGTCCCGGAGATCATATGGAAAGCGCACAGGAGGGCCGCAGAGATCACATGGAGAGCGCACATACACGCTTTCCGTGTGTCCTTTGTGGTCCGCTATGGGGGGGCGCAGGGCAGGAAGTGTATCAGTACCCCCGTAGCATGCACGAAGCCTCTCTCCTCGTCGGTCTGGATTCTCGTCCCTTCTCTGAGGGGAATCCTTGCCACGGGGAGGAGAACATGGGAGCAACGGGGGTCTGATGGTCCTCGAGCTCTCAGTCGGGCAGCGGTCTGCAATCCAGCATCCCACCCTAGGGGAGCTGGTTGGTTTGCCCGGGTCCTCAAAATCAGCATCTACGGGCCATGCCTCCTTTTGGACCTCTTGGTTTGTCCGGAGGGGGGGGGGGGGCCGTGGAAGGTCAGCTTCGTCAACTATCCAGGCGAGCTGACCGTTTCGTGGTTTGTATGATTTTTCATCATCAGTTGCCCAGATCTGCTTTGGAGCAGATTGCCCGAGTTTTGTACTCGTCTTTATTTTATGTATTTCAATGTCTTGTAATGCCTCTCAGGCGGTTGTAATCGGTTTTGATGGCAATGAAATAAAGAAAGTTTTGTTCTTTTTCTCAATTTCTGTTTCTTTTGCGCCAAGTTGTTGTTGTTGGCAACGAGGCATAAGGACATCTCGTTCGTTTCTGGACGAGGACCCCACGCTATCCTAACTAGTCGGGGCTTGTAAGCCGCCCAAATCCGGGTGGAAATTTGGAGACTATTTGGCGGTAAAACATATTCCATGACTCTGGTCGAAACCCGAAGATCTATTGCTCGACCTTATTGGGTTCGGAGATTTGTAGCCCGGCCTTGCCGAGGTTTGGAGAATTAGAGCTCGGAGAGATGACTTAGTCGACACCGTGAGTCATGATACCTGGCCCCTGTGAGGCTTGGTGAGGAGTGTTAAAGCGGAATGGGCGGCGTGTGGGTATGCCCATTTTCCATGATTTGGCCATTCCCGAGGGAGCGAGTTATCGTTAGGTGCAGGCGCTCTTTCCTCTTCACATTTTCCAAAGGGCGGCCGATTTAAGAGAGCTTGGGGGCGTGTTGAGGGCATTTAGTGCGGGGGCCCGGTAGGTCGGGAGGAACCCCATTTCTAGAGAAGGAGGGGAGTTCCCGAACAGCTCATCGACATTTCTCGATCTTGCTCGGGATGGAGCATGGCCCTTCGGATTCTGTGGGCATCAGTTAAAACGGCGACACGTGGCGAATTCCCATGGGTCGGTATTTATAACCCGACTGACTGAGATACTCGCCTGAGGAGTATAAATTCGGAGGAGTGGGGTGCTGGTATTTACCATCCTTTCGGTTCAGTCTTCAAACAACCTTCAACATGGCCTTTCAAGGTGGAGGGCAATCACCTGATAGACTGGGCGTAGTGATCAACGGTCCCGGGGGCTCAGAGGGGAGTCGCCCCACCATTGTGGTTGATGGCCAGGCCCTGACATCAGCCTTTGCAAGCCATGAACAGCTTGATAAGGTTGTTGAGGAGTATGTTGCTGTCTCTGCGAGGGAGACCGAGGCCCTTCACTGGGTGGTGGACCGGCAGAGGGAGGAGATAGCATCCCTCCACCGTCGAGTCACCGAGCTGTCCCGGTGTTTGGAAGACTCGGCCCAGGGAGGGCCCGTCAGTTCCCGCGGAAGGCAGTAAGCCCCTGTGAGGGCTCTTTTTATTTTTCTTCTTTTTCACTGTTGTTGTTTCTTTTCTCTTTCAATCAATGAATATGAAGGTTTTGCATCTGGTGCATCTGCTGTTGTCTCTGAATCATTTGCCAATGTTGGTTGGGATTCATCAGCTGCCCGAGTTCGAGCTAAGTTTTAGGAGACCGCAGTCGGGTTTAGTCAGGGCACGTAAGCCACCCGAATCCAAACATAGTTTAGAGGGATGTCTAGGTTAGTCGGGGCTTGTCAGCTGCCCGAATCCGAACCAAGTTTTTTGGGGGGTCGTTGGTCTCTGTTTGGACCAGTGGCGGTCCCAGATGGTCCTTAGAAGGAGATCCTTTACTTCTTCTGAAGTATCAGGAGGTTTTTACTTTGGGGTATCCGAGAGGTCACTCGGCTTCAAATGACGCCTTGGGGTGTGGCTAAAGCGCGAAGGCTTTGCTCGTTTGGTCGAGGATTCAAGCGTCGGGCGTGGCCAGGGCGCAGGAATATCGCTCGGTTTGGCTCGAGGAATTCGATAGTTAAGGTCGTTCTTCGGCTTTGGCCGAGATTTCTAGTAGCAAAATATACCTCTTGACTTCGGCCAAGGTTCACGCACTCCGGTTTTGGCCGGGGCTTCAGAGATTGTGGTCCTGTCTAGGTTCGGGGATTTTGTCGCTCGGCCCTGCTGAGGTTCAGAGATTAGTTGCTCGGCCCAGCCGAGGTTCGGAGATTTTGTTGCTTGGCCCAGCTGAGGTTCAAAGATTTTGTTGCTCGGCCCAGCCGAGGTTCGAAGATTAGTTGCTCGGCCCAGCCGAGGTTCGAAGATTTTTTTGCTCGGCCCAGCCGAGGTTCGGAGATTAGTTGCTCGGCCCAGCCAAGGTTCGAAGATTTTGTTGCTCGGCCCAGCGGAGGTTCGGAGATTAGTTGCTCGGCCCAGCCGAGGTTCGGAGATTTTGTTGCTCGGCCCAGCCGAGGTTCGGAGATTAGTTGCTCGGCCCAGCCGAGGTTTGGAGATTTTGTTGCTCGGCCCAGCCGAGGTTCGGAGATTTTGTTGCTCGGCCCAGCCGAGGTTCGGAGATTAGTTGCTCGGCCCAACCGAGGTTTGGAGATTTTGTTGCTCGGCTCAGCCGAGGTTCGAGATTTTGTTGCTCGGCCCAGCCGAGGTTCGGAGATTAGTTGGGCCGAGGTTCAGAGATTTTGTTGCTCGGCCCAGCCGAGGTTCGGAGATTAGTTACTCGGCCCAGCCAGATTCGGAGATTTTGTTGCTCGGCCCAGCCGAGGTTCGAAGATTAGTTGCTCGGCCCAGCCGAGGTTCAGAGATTAGTTGCTCGGCCCAGCCGAGGTTCAGAGATTTTGCTGCTCGGCCCAGCCGAGGTTCGGAGATTAGTTGCTCGGCCCAGCCGAGGTTCGGAGATTTTATTGCTCGGCCCAGCCGAGGTTCAGAGATTAGTTGCTCAGCCCAGCCAAGGTTCGGAGATTTTGTTGCCCGGCCCAGCCGAGGTTCGGAGATTTTGTTGCTCGGCCCAGCCGAGGTTCGAGATTTTGTTGCTCGGCCCAGTCGAGGTTCGGAGATTAGTTGCTCGGCCCAGCCGAGGTTCGGAGATTTTGTTGCTCGGCCCAACCGAGGTTTGGAGATTTTGTTGCTCGGCCCAGCCGAGGTTCGGAGATTAGTTGCTCGGCCCGACCGAGGTTCGGAGATTTTTTGTTAAACAGATAACTCGGTCGTGCTGAGAATTGGTAAGCAGCACCTGTTTCTTTTCACAATTTTTGGCGACAAAATGTGTGGTGATTCATGTTATAGATTATGAAACATGTGCCGACAAAATGTGTAATAAGGTGAGCTTATAAAGGACATACCCTATTGATAATACTTACGGAGATTGTCCGAATTCCACGTTCGAGGGATGGACCTTCCGCTCAGATCTTGCAGTTTGTAGGTCCCCGATCCAATAATCTCCGCTACTTGGTAGGGGCCTTCCCAGTTTGGTACCAGCTTTCCTTGCTCCAGCGGTTTGGAGACAGACGCTTTCCGGAGAATGAGGTCGCCGGGCAAGAAAGCTTTCCCTTTGACTCTGGAGGTATGGTAGCGGGCCACCCTTTGCTGATAGGCAGCCACTCTGATCCGAGCTTTCTCTCTAACCTCCTCTATCAGGTCGAGATTGGTACGAAGCTGTTTGTCACTGGCTTCCTTCGAGTAGCTTTCCACCCGCAGCGAAGGGAGACCTATCTCTACTGGGATAACGGCCTCTGTGCCGAAGGTCATCCGGAATGGGGTTTCGCCTGTGGGTACTCTTGGGATGGTGCGGTAGGCCCACAGGACGTGGTGCAACTCGTCTGCCCATCTTCTTCAGGCCCTGGAGAGCCGAGCTTTGATCCCTTGAAGCAAAGTCTGGTTGGTTACTTCAGCCGCTCCATTGGCTTGCGGATGCCCGATCGAGGTGAGGTGGTGACGGATTCCGTACTCTTTGCAGAACTGGCGGAACTTCGGATTGTCGAATTGCCTGCCGTTATCAGTGATTATAGTGTGCGGGAGGCCGGAACGGCAAATGATGGACCTCCATACGAAATCTCTGGCCCGTGCCTCGGTTATTTGTGCAACCGCCTCCGCCTCGACCCATTTAGTGAAGTAGTCGATGGCGACGAACAGAAATTTCCGCTGCCCCGTTGCGAGTGGAAACGGGCCGAGGATGTCCATCCCCCACTTGGAAAAGGGCCAAGCGGAGGATATAGGAATCAGGCTGGCGGAGGGGAGTCTCTGAATGCTTGAGTGCCTCTGACATGGGTCGCAAGCTCGGACAAGGTCGTCTGCATCCTTCTGCATGGTCGGCCAATAGTAGCCTTGACGTAGCACCTTGTGACACAGGGACCGGCTTCCCAGATGGTTGCCGCAAATCCCCTCATGCACTTCGCGGAGAGCATAATCTGCTTCAGATGGGCGAAGACATCTGAGCAGTGGCATGGAGAAGGACCATTTTTAGAGTTGATCGTCGATCAGTACATAATGGGTGGCCTGCAGCTTTAGCTTTCTAGCCTCTCTCCGATCAGGTGGAAGCGACCCTTCTTTGAGGTACCTCAGAATGGTATCGAACCATGATGGTTCGGCCTCAACTTGCATTATTCGGTCGGCTTCCGTGATACTGGGTTTCTCTAAGGTCTCTAGGTAGAATTTTTGCTCGGCATCCATTGACTCCGTGATCGCCAGCCGAGACAGTAGGTCGGCACAGGCATTCTCGGATCTAGAATCTGAATAATCTCAAACTCGGGAAAATGGGAGAGTAGGCTCCGTACCTCTTGAAGATATTGGATCATGTTTGGCTCCCGAGCCTCAAACTCCCCTCGCACACGACCTGCCACTAGCTGGGAGTCGGTGAAGGCATTAAGTTTCTCCACCTTCAGGTTGCGGGCAATTCGGAGACCGGCCAGCAGGGCTTCATACTCAGCTTCGTTGTTGGAGGCCGGGAAGGAGAAGCGAACACCATATTCAAAGGTCGCCCCCTCCGGACTGGTGAGAACCAGGCCCGCACCGGAGCGATGAGCGTTAGATGACCCATCGACATAGAGGAGCCACCGGGCACCAGATTTTGGTTCCTCGGGGGAGTCGGGGGTGGAGCCGTCCTCCAGGATGGTACACTCGAGGAGGAAATCAGCTAACACTTGAGCTTTGATGGCCGGGCAAGGCTGAAAATGGATATCATGCTCGCTCAGCTCGATGGCCCACTTGGTCATTCTCCCTGATGTTTCCGAGCGGTGGACTACCGCCTTGATGGGTTGGTCAGTCAGGACCATCACAGAATGCGCCTGGAAGTACGGTCGCAGCTTCCGAACTGAGGTGATCAAGGCCAACACCATCTTTTAATTCAGCTATATCTTGTCTTTGCATCGCGGAGTAGCCTGCTGACATAATAAATTAGCTTCTGGACCTTGTTTTCCTTCCTGACTAGCACCGAGCAGACGGCACCTTCTGAAACAGCCAGATATAGGAACGTGTCTCGCCTGGACTTGGACTGCTGAGGAGTGGGGGCAAGCCGAGGTACTTCTTGAGATCTTGGAATGAATTTTGACACTCGGGGGTCCACTGGAAGTTCTTAGCCGACCGGAGGGTTTTGAAGAAGGGGAGGCATCTTTCGGCTGAGCCCGCCACAAAGCGGTTGAGTGCCGCTATCCTCCCAGTTAGGCGCTGGACTTCTTTAATAGATGCCGGAGGCGCCATTTGTTGAAGAGCTTGAATCTTCTGGGGGTTAGCTTCGATACCTCGCTGGGAGACCATGAAGCCGAGGAACTTCCCAGAGTTAACGCCGAAGGCGCATTTAGTTGGATTGAGCTTCATCCTATACTTGCGGAGCATTGCAAAGCTCTTCGAGAGGTCCTCGACGTGCTGTGATGCTTCTTTGCTTTTGACCAGCATGTCGTCGATATACACCTCCATGTTCCGGCCAATTTGCTCCTTGAATACTTTGTTAACTAGCCTTTGGTAGGTGGCTCCTGCATTTTTAAGACCAAAAGGCATAACACGGTAACAGTAAGTACCTCGGTTGGTTATGAAGGCGGTCTTTTCTTCATCTTCGGGGGCCATCCGAATCTGATTGTAGCCAGAGTAAGCATCCATGAATGTCAGCATTTGATGACCCGAGGTGGCATCCACAAGCTGATCGATCCGGGGAAGAGGGAAGCTATCCTTCGGGCAGGCTTTGTTGAGGTCGGTGAAGTCGATGCAAATCCGCCACTTACCGTTCGACTTCTTCACCATGATGACATTCGATAGCCAGTTCCGGATGAAGTTCGCCTTGATGAGTTTATCAACCTCCTCTTCAATAGCCTTCTGCCATTCCAGGGCAAAGCTCCTCTTCTTCTGCTTGACGGGCCGGTACATCTCATCCACATTAAGGCGATGGACGAGGACCTCAGGACTGATCCCTGCATGTTAAAGCGGACCAGGCGAAGACGTCGGCGTTGCTTCAGAGAAATTCGATCAACTTGCGCCGAGGTTTGCCCTTTAGCAGCGATCCGATCTTTATGGTTCGGTCGGGACGAGCCTCATCCAACGGCACTTCTTCCAGTTCCTCGGCTGGTTCTCCTCGCTGTTTGGCGAAATCCTCCCAAGCGTCCAGCCCGTCAACCTCCGGCATTCTGGACTGAAGGCTGGTAACGAAGCATTGTCGAGCCATGGTTTGGCTTCCTTGGACAACTCCAACTCCCCGCACTGTGGGGAATTTCATGGACAAGTGTGGGATGGAGACAACTGCCTTGAGGGACATCAGGCCGGGTCTGCCAAATATTGCGTTGTATGGAGACCTGAGTTTGGTTACTAGGAAGTCCGTGTGAACAATGGCCACAAGGGGCCAGGCTCCTGCGCGAACCGTCAGGGTTATGACCCCTTCCGGAATGATGACGTCACCTGTGAATCCCATTAGGATGGAATCCACAGCTCGAAGGTTTTCCGTGAGCAGTCTCATCTTGGCAAACACATCGAGGTACAAAACATTCATAGAACTTCCACTGTCAACAAGGATTCGACTTACATCATAGTCATTTAAATTGAGGGATACAACTAGTGCATCGTCATGGGGGAACTATATCCCTCGGAGATCGTCGTCGAAGAAGGAGAGCTCGCATGTCCGTGCTTTCTTTGGCACTGATCTTTCGTCATCCTTTCTGGAGCTCGGGCCGCCGGCTTCTTCGATCATGTTGATGTGGCCGATTACAGGTGGATTCGGTGGAGGGGTAAGTTGTTGAAGCTCGAGCTGGCGATCCGTCCCTTGTCCTGGCTTGGGAGCCCTCCTGAATTGGTTTAGTTGGCCCCGTTGAATCAGCCTCTCAATCTCATTTTTCAGCTTTCCAGCATTCCTCAGTGTCGTGGCTGTGCTCCCAGTGGTAGCGGCAGTATTTGGTAGGGTCCCTCCGGGTCGGGTTCCCTCGGAGAGGAGCTGGCCGGGGAAGCTGGTGCTCTATCTCCATGAGGATCTGCGTCCGGGGCACATTTAGCGGAGTGTAGCGGTCGAATCGCCTGGGCGGGCTCCAGGAGCGATTCCTCGGCGGCAGTGGGGGAGCTCTTTGGCGACTAGGTGGACTCGGCCGACGGGCGGGTCGGTGCCTGTCGGGACCTTTCGGCTCTTTCTTCTTTGCCAGCTCGGCGCGGGCAACTCTTCGCGACTCTTCGACCCTGGCGTATTTGTCTGCTAGGGCCATCATATCGGAGAGGTTTGGGGGGTAGCTGACTTCCATCGCTAGGTAGAAGTCGCTTTCCTTCGAAACTCCCCTCACTAAGGCGGACATAGCCACCTCATGATTAAGGTGGTCCACCTCTAGCATGGCCTTGTTGAAGCGGCCAAGATAGTTTCTCAGGGACTCCCCCTCTCTCTGCTTAACTTCGGAGAGGGAGTTAGATCTCCATCGGTGACGGCGGCTGCTGACGAACTGGCCAATAAAAAAATGGCTCAGCTCGTCGAATGAATCAATGGAACCTGGTTTCAAGACGTTGAACCAGGTTCGGGTAGATCCTATGAGGGTGGAGGGGAAGGCACGGTAGAGGATCGCGTCGGATGCTCCGTGGAATATCATTATTGACCGAAAGCTGCTGAGATGATCATCCGGGTCAGAAGAGCTGTGGTAGGGCTCGACGGCTGATAATTTGATATAGGAGGGAATCACTTCCTCCATGATCCCTTTGGAGAAAGGGATGCCCTGCTCCGCCTTGGGCTGGGGCGGATGGGCCTGCTTGGCGGCGTCCAGCTCCTGATGCATCTCCCGAATTTATCGACGGATCTCCTCTTCAGCAGTAAGAGGAGGAGCTAGGCGGGGAGAGCGCAGGGACGGAATTAAATCATGGTGGGAGGACACCAGGGAAAGGGTCCGGGCACGTCGAGATCTGGGAGGATCCCTGTCATAGCCGCCTCGCGGGATCGGTTTGTCCCCTCTGGGTCGGTGTGGGGGGTCCATGGCTTCATGCGGACCAGAGAGGAGGTGGCCGGGAGGAAAGAGCTGCGGCCTCCCTATGAAGGTGCGGAGCAGGGGAAGATGCGAAACACTCCTAAACCAGGTGGGTCAGGGCTTGGACCTGCTGGACCAGCGTGGCGAACTGGTCCTGGGTCACCGGGATGGCTGGCGGTGATGGGGTCTCAACTGGTGGAGGCTACGACCGTGTTGCCTATCGGATCAGGTCTTTGAGTGACGACCTGGTCTTGGGCTTCAGAGGTTGCTTTTCTCCGATTAGCCATTGGAGAGGTTCTACTCCAGATCGAGATCCTTATCTCCTTTCTTCAAGTTTTAACGGGACTTGAGGCCCTTCCTCTAGCGCCAATCTGTTGCTGCCAGGATCCATCCTCCGACTCGGGCGCGGTCGATCTCCTGGTCTGGGCTTCCTCCTGGGCGGACCTGCACAGAAGTCCTCGCGCGAGAGGCGTTGGGGGTGGCCCTCCACGGAAGACCCTCCGACGCTCAAGTCAGTAGGGGATCAGTGATCAACAGAAAATGGGGAGATGGATCTCTCCGGGGAGTCTCTCCAGGGGTGGCCGATCGGGAGCTCTAGGGGAGCGCCGACAAGTAGTGGGGGAGAGTGAGAGTGTGAGAGTGAGCCAGGGGCAGTGAGCGCATACCAGAGAGAATCTGGGGGCATCGTATTTATAGGCAATCACCTGAATCTTGAGCGTCTTCTGGAAGGTTCGAAGGTTGTTAAGATACGGAGATGAATCGAATCAAGCCGTTGTGGGGCCGGTGGGATCCGTATCTTGTTTGTTAAGGGATCGACGGCTAGGAGAGCTCCTTGATTGCCTGAGATCTGGTAGATGCGTAGGTCTCAGGTAGCTGTATTAGGTCCTAGACCACTCTTCAACATAGTCCTTTGCCTGGGATTTGTTTCGATGGGTCTGGGCTCTCTCGCGTCAGGTTCCACGGAGGTCAATATCGAATCATGGATCGCTCAGGAGGGCCGAGCTATGGAAGCCCGGAGGGAGCCGAGCTATGGGAAGCTCGGGGAAGACGAGCTGTAGAAAGCTCGGAGAGGCCGAGCCATGGAAGCTTGGGGAAAGCCGAACCATGGAAGGCTCGGAGAAAGCCGAGCTATGGAAGCTTGGGGAAAGCCGAACCATGGGAGGCTCGGGGAAAACGAGCTACAGGAAGCTCGGGGAAGCCGAGCTATGGAAGCCTGGAGAAAGCCAAGCTATGGAAGCTCGGGGAAACCGAGCTATGGAAGCCCGGAGAAAGCCGAGCTATGGAAGCTCGGGAAAGTCGAACCATGGGAGGCTCGGGGAAAACGAGCTACAGGAAGCTTGGGGAAGCCGAGCTATGGAAGCCCGAAGAAAGCCGAGTTATGGAAGCTCGGGGAAACCGAGCTATGGAAGCCCGGAGAAAGCCGAGTTATGGAAGCTCGGGGAAAGCCGAACCATGGGAAGCTCGGGGAAGACGAGCTACAGGAAGCTCGGGGAAGCCGAGCTATGGAAGCCCAGAGAAAGCCGAGCTATGGAAGGCTCGGGGAAGGCGGGCTGTAGGAAGCCCGGAGAGGCCGAGCTACGAAAGCCCGGAGAGACTGAACCATGGGAGGCTCGGGGGGGGGGGGGGGGGGTCGCATGGCCTGACGGACCATATTAGTTTAGCTTATTCCTCGGGGACACATCGTAGCAGGCGGAGGGATGGGGCCGGTCTCAGCTCCCTTGCACGATTATCAATGCAATGACTATTCTACCCTCCAACAGGCCCCATTATTTATTTTCACATTGCAGTTGCCGTGACCTAAACTGCTTCCTTCTAACTCCTCATTTGGTGATATGATTGCCTGTAAACAAATTGTACTCTTCAAGATGCTTGTTCCTCTGTTCTGCTTTGACTATTGTCATTTGACTTCTATGTTGTAATTAATGAAATGGCTTCAGTATTATTATCATTATTTTTCAATTAGATAACCACTCCAAAGTTAAGATTCCATTGTTCTTTTTTTTTTCCATTTTAAAGGGACTAGCAATGATTCTATTCCTCGCCATGGTGGAGATATTACCTCAAAGATGGGAAACAGATATTGATTCCTGTCTCCAAGTATTTTGTGGCAAATGAAATAGGTGACGGAAAGACGGTATAATCTCTTATACCATACTGTTCCTTCTTTTGCCTGTAACATCTTCCCTTTTAATGCAGGAAATTTTATCTTTTAAGCCTTGTGGTGCATGCAAACCATTAAAGCATAAATTGGATTCTGCATGTCAATGTTGTTGAAGGACTTAATCTCTATGAGGAGATATTGAATAGCTCGGAAATCACCAGACTTATTTCATTGACAAATGAACTGAGAGCTGCTGGTCGTAGAGGAGAGTTTCGAGGCAAGCTCACTATTGTCCATTTTCTTCTCTCTGGAAAAGATGAGATGGCCACCATAGTTTTGCATGCATTGATGCAAATCCAACGACATCCTGATCTAGGAAACCTTTTCTTATTTATTTCAGATGATATGAGAAGCTTCTTTGACTTTTTTCTATTTTAAGGGAACTGATAAATTTTTCAATGAAGATATTTGATGCCATATATCTCAACATTAGGTGAAGCACATTTGTTTTATAGAGCGGAGTGATCATAAAATGAAATATTCTCTTCTCCATTCTCCTTCATTCTCATTTTACATATAATTAAAAACACACTTATGTAGGCATAACATTTGCTTCTAAGGTGGGAATGTCTCAAAAAAAGTACATACGACTAGCAAAAACCTTCATTGCAGTCACTTAACCATGTTCACTGTTTTAGTCCTTAAAAGAACTGAATCATAAGTATTAACTGTTGATAGATATTTCTGTAAAGTTGTATGTTATCATTTTTATCTTTAACCTATTGAAGAATTTTTTTGGTTAGTGCTGACAAGGTTTTCCTGTCAACTTTTAATATTAATTTTGATGGAGATCATAAATATGAGAATCATTGATTCTCAATTGAGCTTCACCTGGGTTTCTTAAGCGTATATTGTAATTCATTCATTTTATTATTTGACTTTCCTTCACCACAGAAAGATGATGCAACAAATATCAAACTAATATTATAAAGCGTGGGTTGGAATCTGCAGGTCTGTCATTAATGGGGCATGGTGGGAAAACAATTGAATAGCATGCTAAGATTGTGGAAAATTATTTTCATGACCATAGCAGAATGGCACACTCTTCAATTTGTTCTAATTAATAAGTTTTCATCCCAATCTAATCACTGTTCTCTTTCTCCTCCTCTGATCCCAACTTTGCACATGTTTGCTCCATACATGTAAAAGAAAGCTGGTGATTTGCTTTGATGAAAATTAACTACAATTTCAGGCCAAATCCAGAAAGTGTTGAAATAATGGAATTTTGATGTAACCTACAAGGGGAGGAAAATGACTGCGTGAATATGTTGTAAATAAAAAGATTTTCCATTAAAATATTTTGGATCTGAAAATTACACATTCTTCGGCATGGATCAAGATCTCTGTCTATGTTATCCTTGCTGTTTTCCTATTTTGGCAAGTATCTAAATTTTTATATGACCTGGGTGGTAGTCCAATAGCCGTTACCATCATCCTGTTGTGAAGGAATTCACAGTTCAGATCTTCGTGAGTGCCCATGCGATTGCACAGGGGTGTAGCATATGTGGGCCCTGAGTTGATGTATACCAAGATTTAGTCTTGGTCCTTGAGATGGTTTGCTGTGGATTCACAGCTTGGGCCCTGTTAGAGAGATGCGTAGTTTAGGTGTTGCCATGGGGTGCAGAATGGGCATGATTTTGCCTGGTATTGAGGTTATTTGATGCAGGTACGTTCCGATTTTGTTTGGTCTGGTGGCAACTCAATATTGGATGGGCTTACTCCATGTATGGTCCACTAGCTTTTAGGCTGAATATGTTGAGAAAAGGTGAAAAATATCCTATTTTATGTAATCTTTCTAAAAGGTGATACTTAACCTTATAATCTATTTAGAATTATTGAAGCATTCTCTGAGTACTACATGGTCAAAATGCAATACCTAATCTAAACCCAATCTGTTTTAAAAGCTTCCATATGAATGAGAAGCTGATAAGTTTATTTCACAAAGTAGTTCCTGATCATTGTTTGTGACACAGGGAAACAGCGCATGCTTGGGTGGCAAAAGTCTGTCTTCTCATATTAGTTTTTTGTTTGTAAATTTGCAGTTTGTTCTGGCAACCAGATCTGATGTTTCAAATGTCTATGAATAGAATACAATGTCCATATTTTGCCATTATTTGTGATCTTGGAGTGATGTGAAGCAGGGCAGACGATTGTGGTGTCAAAAAGACCAATGAGGAGGCATGGATGGGAAATGATACAGTTAGGCATTCCTATTACTGAAGGACCTCCAGAGGATGAAAATACAGCTGGTACCTGTAAAGGCAAGTTCGGCTTACTATATCTAAAAATTGTAGTTTATTTTTAACAGAATGTGATGCTGTCTTCGGCCGAGCGATCGGGGGAGATCACCATGGAGGGGATTACAAAGGTTCTCTCAAGCTCTCTCTTGCAATGGGGTATGCTTTCATTTATTGTGTGTTTCAAGACTTTTCCTATTAGTATCAATAAGAGATCCTTTATTTCTAATTAATTATGGTATTCCATTTTCTCTGAACAACTTTTGGGCCAAGCAGTCGGTTCTGCTTGTGCTTGTGATACGTGCATGTTTTGTTAATCTAGTTAGTTTCTTGTGAAACTGGAAAAATGCTTAGACCACCCTGTTTCTCCTTAGGGATCTTTTAAGGTCGCAATCTTTTTTGATATCCAGTAATCTTCTTTGGTCATAATTCATACATCAGAAATTGCAAGCACACAAGCATGAGATTATGGGAAAGCAAAGTTTACAATGAATACTATACTAGAAATTGAAAATGGCATTTATCTTTTTACTCAATTGGAGACAATATGTGCAGCATTGAATTCTTTTATTGGTCCAATTTGTTTACTGCAAAAGTTGTGGATGGATTGACTGATTCATGATTAGCAGTGCCATGAAGCAAAAGTTAATCAGGAACACCAAGTTGAGGAGAGAGGGGTCTGTTTGTGTCGGGAAGGAGTGGGGGTACTTTGAGATGGGCAAAAGATTTCATGACTACTGATGATGCTCAATCACCTATCCTGGATGTCGGGAACGGAATGCTTCTCCAGGCGCTTCTTCACCGGGTTACCTGCAGAAAAGTCCCAGGATCGGAGAGGATTCTCCGGTGGGACCCTCCGACGCCCAAGTTAGCAACTGAGGTCACAGCTGAAGAGGGGCTCGAATGAGCCCTTTTTAGTGTGGAAAGAGGGATCTCAGAGAGGAGGAATTCCTTTCTGAGAGTTGAGATGGCGATTTTTGGGGGTTATCGCGCATACCTGTTTACTGGATGGATTCACCTTTTTATAAGGGTTGACCCTGGCATGATCACGTGGGATTGCGTGAAGTCAGAATGTCTGCTGAGCCCTTGCGTGAATCTGGGCTAGTTAGTGGGCTACGTCCCATCAATTGTTGGGTAAGTGGGTCTTGTCCCATCACCAGCGTTGCCAGTGGATTGCTGGATCTGGCGCTGTCAGGCGACGCGCGTCAGAGAGGTGGCACCCTGAACTGATAGGGCCATGCTGGGGCTGATCTTGCGGGAACTGGGAAATCCCAACTTATCAGGGCCAAGCCGGGTCGACCCGAGATGGCTGGGGCCAATCCCGCTGGCAAGGCAGTGCCGGGACGGGATCGAATCGATGGACTTGGAGGCGTCGGGGCCGAGTCGGGCTGGCCGGGGATGGCCTTGGCCGACTCGGCGGAACTGGAGACAACGGGGCCAAGTCAGGCTGGCCGGGGATGGCCTTGGCTGATTCGGCGGAACTGGAGACGCCGGGGCCGAGTCGGGCCGACCGGGGAAGTGTCGGGGCCGACTCGCTTGGAGAAGTAGGGGGCCGGCTAGGAAGATGTTGGGCCGCTTGGGAAGATGCCGGGGCCGGCTGGGAGGTACCGGGGCCGGCTAGCTTGGACACGCCGGGGCCGGTTAGGAAGGTACCGGGGCCGACTTGGATCAGGCAGGGCCGGCCAGGATGAGAGTGCCGGGGCCAACTTGGATCAGGCGGGGCCGGCTGGGATGGAAGTGCCGGGGCCGACTTGGATCATGCGGGGCCGGCCGGGATGAGAGTGCCGGGGCCGACTTGGATCAAGCGAGGCCGGCTGGGATGGAAGTGTCGGGGCCGACTTGGATCAGGTGGGGCCGGCCAGGATGAGAGTGTCGAGGTCGACTTGGATCAGGCGGGGCCGGCTGGGATGAGAGTGTCGGGGCCGACTTGGATCAGGCGGGGCCGGCTGGGATGAGAGTGCCGGCCTTTGGGGCCGTCGGCCTTGGAGGTGTCGGTCATGGAGCCGTCGGCCTTGGAGGTGTCGGCTTTTGGGGCCGTCGTTCTTGGAGGTGTCGACCTTTGGGGCCGTCGTTCTTGGAGGTGTCGGCCTTTGGGGCCGTCGGCCTTGGAGGTGGAGCTGTCGGCCCTTGGAGCTGTCGGCCTTGGAGGTGTCGGCCTTTGGGGCCATCGGTCTTGGAGCCGTCGGTCATGGAGCCGTCGGCCTTGGAGGTGTCAGCCTTTGGGGCCATCGGCCTTGGAGCCGTTGGTCATGAAGCCGTCGGTCTTGGAGGTGTCGTCCTTTGGGGTCGTCGGCCTTGGAGCTGTCGGCCTTGGAGCCATCGGCCATGGGGGCCATCGGCTATTGGGGCCATCGGCCGACGCCAAGATCGAGGTGGGATGCGACCAATGCTGAGACCGACGCCGTTGTCAAGGTGGGCCATCCAAAAATTATTTTATTTTTCATGGGGTTAACTGGCCCCATCAAATGCCCCCCACACTCCTTGAGCTTGTGTGCCCCGCATCAGCTAAGCGAAAGGAGTGTAGAACTTTTACCTTGGCATCTGCTCTTTCATGTTAACTTCAACCATGATTCCTTCTAGGTGGGGAAACCCCTTTCCTCTTGCGCTGCCTTGTATGGACGTCTGCATGCCTTCTTTGGCTAGCTGAGGGCGTGGTAAAATTACCGAAGCAGAAATAGAGCCGTGGAGGTTGCGATAATGCTGCTGAGGCTGAGATAAAATAGTCAAAGCAGAAATAGAGAGCCGTGGAGGCTGCAATAATGCCGCTGAGGCTGAGATAAAGCCGATGAGGCTGAGATAATGCCGCTGAGGTAGAGATAAAGCTGATGAGGCTGAGATAAAGCCGTTGAGGCTGCAATAATGCCGCTGAGGCAGAGATAAAGCCGATGAGGCTCGAGTGTTTATGTGCTGGTTCGGGAGGTGACTCGAGCGGATACGGGCTGTTAGGGACTTGAACCGACTCGGGGGCATATGCTAGCCTGACGAGTGGCGTCCCATTTAGGTTCGGGGCTAAGTTGCTTGGCCTTGCCAAGGTTCGAAGAATTGTTGCTCGGCCCTGCCGAGGTTCGGAGATTAGTTGCTCGGCCCTGCCGAGGTTCGGAGATTATTTGCTCGGCCCTGCCGAGGTTCGGAGAATTGTTGCTCGGCCCTGCCGAGGTTCGGAGATTAATTGCTCGGCCCTACTGAGGTTCGGAGATTAGTTGCTCGGCCCTGCCGAGGTTCGGAGATTAGTTGCTCAGCCCTGTCGAGGTTTGGAGAATTGTTTCATCGGTCCTGCCGAGGTTCGGAGATTAGTTGCTCGGCCCTGCCGAGGTTCGGAGATTATTTGCTCGGCCCTGCTGAGGTTCGAAGAATTGTTGCTCGGCCCTGTCGAGGTTCGGAGATTAGTTGCTCGGCCCAGCCGAGGTTCGAAGAATTGTTGCTCGGCCCTGCCGAGGTTCGGAGAATTGTTGCTCGGCCCAGCCGAGGTTCGGAGATTAATTGCTCGGCCCTGCCGAGGTTCGGAGAATGGTTACTCGGCCCAGCCGAGGTTCGGCGATTCAGAGCTTGGAGAGTTTTTTTCTTTAAAGAAATTGGTCTCCTTCTGCTGAGTTGATGACTTGCCCCCCAGGAAACTCTGTTGATTGGAATCCGTAGGTCTTGAGCTTGAGGGTGCCGACACGGAGCCGGTCTTTGAGGTGCCGATGCGGGGCCGGGCTTGAGTGCCGACGTGGAGGCCGGTCTTTGTTGCCGACGTGGAGTCGGTCTTTGGTGCCGACGCGGAGTCGGTCTTTGGTGCCGACGCGGAGCCGGCCTTTGGAGCCGACGTGGAGTTGGTCTTTGTTGCCGATGCGGAGCCGGTCTTTGTGCCTGGCTAGCCCAGGGCTTTTTGACGCCAAAGCGAGGTTGGCCTTGGATGTTGATGCAAGGTAGGTCTTTCCTGCATGACGTTTTAAGTATTAATGAAAGAAAACTGTCTTAAGTGCAATGTACTTAGCTCTTGTAGCGAGCGGATCACTAGCCCACTGGTGCAGCTATCATGGGCAACGTGAGAGGTTTGGGGTGCTGCTGAATGGCCCACGAGCGTTGCTTCTGCAGTTCATGAACTGCTACTTTCAAAGCATGATCTTGCCGATTGAGGATGGCCAGCTGGTTAATCAGAGCAGCTGAAGTTGGCGGTGAAGGAGGGGCAGAGAGAGAGAGACTGGTCTTTTGTCGCAAGGGAGAACAGGCTGCTGTGTCAGAAAGAGCCTCCTTTATTACTTCACGCTCTAGGGGAATACATCATTGATAATACTGGCGGAGGTTATCCGCATTCCAGGTACGTGGAATGGGTTTCCCGTCGAGTTCCTCTAATTTGTATGCCCCCTGTGAAGTGTTTCGGTGATGCGGTAGGGACCCTCCCAGGAAGTACATTACTCGGCGCCTCCTCCCCCTCGGCCGTTTAGGTGCAGAAGCTGATCCCTATGACACCATCTCGACCGTCCGCTCAGTGGGGGCATTGTCGACCAGGGCTTGGACAGGCGGGGGCCCCATGAGGGCCGGCAGCGGCCGCGGCGTCTTTTGGACATATTTGCCGAGGTAGCCCTGTTGAATAAGCTCCTCGATGACCCTCTTCAGGTTGTAGCAGCTGTCGGTATCGTGGCCGTAATCCCGATGGAAACGGCAGTAGCGGCTCTTATCATGGGGAGGACCTTTCTTCATGGGAGAGGACGTTGGAGATAAGGCTCACCCTCCATCTCCATCAGAATGTGGGATCGAGGGGCTAGAAGAGGCGTGAGCCTACTCTCGTCAGGATGGGGCTCCGACGCCTGATCTCGGAACGACGAGGCGGGTCAGCTCGCCTGTGTCGAGGGGGCCCGCTGGGCTCGGGGCGAGCAGGCTTGTGGCTGGAGTTTCTTGAGGATTCTCGGCAGGTAAAGTCGGCTTCATCCGCACGGATGTATTTCTGAGCTCGAAGGAGAGATCGGAATAAGAGTTTGGGGGCTTCTTATCCAAGAAGAAAGTGAAGCAGGATGGGAGGAGTCTCCGCTTCAACACCAGTGCTGCCACCGTGTCGTCGAGATGATAAACCTCGAGGGCGGCGGCCTTGAACCGGGACACAAAGTCCCGTAGAGACTCTCCCTCCTTCTGACGGACGGAGAAAAGGTTGTCGGCTACCCTTGGGATTCGCCGGCAGGCGTCGAAGTGTGCCATAAAGGCTTTCTCCAGCTCTCGGAAGGAGTCGATGCTGTGAGGGGGCAGGCGTGAGTGCCATGCACGGGCGGCCTTCCGTAGAGTAGCGGGGAAGGCCTTGCAGAGAAGGGCATCTGAGGTGCCCTGGATTTGCATCATTGCTTTGTAGCTCTCGAGATGATCGAGAGGATCCGTCGTACCATCGTACGGGTCTATCTGAGGAAAGCGAAACCTGGAGGGGACTGGTTCCTCCAATATCCGACGGGTGTAAGGAGGACGAGTGTCGAACTCTTCCTCCGGCTGATGGTTGATCTTCTTGGTGAGCTCGTCGAGGCACCTGTTGTACTCCTCCAGGCGTTCCTCCGCCTGGCGGCTGATCGTCGGGGCCCTCCGAGATGGCTCAGAGGAAGAAGAAGAAGAAGCAGAAGGAGAGGAGACGGAAGTCGAGACTTCCGCCTAGGTTCCTCGTGATGATGCGGCTTGGGAGGAAATTTGTTGGGGCCATGGTCAGGGGACTGTGGCCGCTTGGAGGACTCGCGTCGAGGCTTCCCAAGGGAAACCTGACGTCGGCCAGTCTCTCGCCGACCGGCCTCCCACCGAGGAGAACCTCCCCTCGCCGATTGCTGACTGGCGAGGGGAGCAGTCTGATGCTGGGTGGCCACGGACGATTGTTGCTAGAGCCCGTGGACCATGGCGGCGAGGTTCTGGACTTGCTGGGAAAGAGTCACCAGCCGCTCCGCTGTTTGATCAACGGCCTCCGGCGGTGGGCAGGCAACTGGAGGGTTGGTAGCAGGGGAATTGGCCTCCTACTGCCTAGTTGGCGGGAGGAGCCTCGTTGGACAGCTGACGGAGGCATCCTGAGCTCGCATCACCACCATGGCTTCTTGAAGAGAAGAGGGGAGAGATGTATCGCAGGGAGAACGTTCGCTACTTTTTCTTGCCCCCTTCCTGGCACGCCAATCTGATGACGCTCAATCACCTATCCTGGACGTCGGGAACGGAATGCTTCTCCAGGCGCTTCTTCACCGGGTTCCCTGCAGAAAAGTCTCAGGACCGGAGGGGGTTCTCCGGTGGGACCCTCCGATGCCCAAGTTAGCAACTGAGGTCACAGCTGAAGAGGGGCTCGAGTGAGCCCTTTTTAGTATGGAAAGAGGGATCTCAGAGAGGAAGAATTCCTTTCTGAGAGTTGAGATGGTGATTTTTGGGGGTTATCGCGCATACCTGTTTACTGGATGGATTCACCTTTTTATAGGGGTTGACTCTGGCATGATCACGTGGGATTGCATGAAGTCAGAATGTCTGCTGAGCCCTTGCGTGAATCTGGGCTGGTTAGTGGGCTACGTCCCATCAGTTGTTGGGTAGGTGGGTCATATCCCATCACCAGCGTTGCCAGTGGGTTACTGGATCTGGCGTTGTCAGGCGGCGTGCATCAGAGAGGTGGCGCCCTGAACTGATAGGGCCATGCTGGGGCTGATCTGGCGGGAACTGGGAAATCCCAACTTATCAGGGCCGAGCCGGGTCGACCCGAGATGGCTGGGGTCAATCCCGCTGGCAAGGCAGTGCCGGGGCGGGGTTGAATCGACGGACTTGGAGGCGTCGGGGCCGAGTCGGGCTGGCCGGGGATGGCCTTGGCCGACTCGGCAGAACTGGAGACACCGGGGCCGAGTCGGGCTGGCCGGGTATGGCCTTGGCCAACTCGGCGGAACTGGAGACAACGGGGCCGAGTCGGGCTGGCCGGGGATGGCCTTGGCCAACTCGGCGGAACTGGAGACGCCGGGGCCAACTCGCTTGGAGAAGTAGGGGGCCGGCTAGGAAGATGTCGGGCCGCTTGGGAAGATGCCGGGACCGGCTGGGAGGTGTCGGGGCCGGCTAGCTTGGACACACCGGGGCCGGCTAGGAAGGTGTCGGGGCCGACTTGAATCAGGTGGGGCCGGCCGAGATGAGAGTGCCGGGGCCAACTTGGATCAGGCGGGGCCGGCCGGGATGGAAGTGCCGGGGCCGACTTGGATCAGGCGGGGCCGGCCGGGATGAGAGTGTCGGGGCCGACTTGGATCAGGCGGGGCCGGCTGGGATAGAAGTGCCGGGGCCAACTTGGATTAGGTGGGGCCGGCCGAGATGAGAGTGCTAGGGCCGACTTGGATCAGGCGGGGCTGGCTGGGATGAGAGTGCCGGGGCCGACTTGGATCAGGCGGGGCCGGTTGGGATGAGAGTGCCGGCCTTTGGGGCCGTCGACCTTGGAGGTGTCGATCATGGAGCCGTCGGCCTTGGAGGTGTCGGCCTTTGGGGCCATCGGTCTTGGAGGTGTCGGCCTTTGGGGCCATCGGCCTTGGAGGTGTCGGCCTTTGGGGCCGTCGGTCTTGGAGGTGTCGGCCTTTAGGGCCGTCGGCCATGGAGCTGTCAGCCCTTGGAGGTGTCGGCCTTTGGGGCCGTCGATCTTGGAGCCGTTGGTCATGGAGCCGTCGGCCTTGGAGGTGTCGGCCTTTGGGGCCGTCGGCCTTGGAGCCGTCGGTCATGGAGCCGTCGGTCTTGGAGGTGTTGGCCTTTGGGGTCGTCGGCCTTAGAGCTGTCGGCCTTGGAGCCGTCGGCCATGGGGGCCGTCGGCCATTGGGGCCATCGGCCGATGCCAAGATCGAGGTGGGATGCGGCCAATGCTGAGATCGACGCCGTTGTCAAGGTGGGCCATCCAAAAATTATTTTATTTTTCATGGGGTTAACTGGCCCCATCAACTACCAATAACTTCATAATGAACGGAAGACTTATGTGCGTCTAGTCATTAATCGAGTTAAGAACTTAGTTCTATTTTATGATTTGATCAAATTGGACTCCTAAATGTAATGTTTTTCCCTGAAAACAGCCAAAATCACCTAAAATTTGTTCATTTGACCGATCATATCATCGCATGTGTCTGATTAGTTAGAGAAAAGCTGTACATACAGAAAACACTTAAATATCATCCAGATGCAGTTGTAAGTCGTGTCATAAATTAAATAGGTGTAACAAATTCTTGTGATAATTTGATTTCTTAAATTACTCAGTTGCTATTGTACATTATCTGATTTCATATTTTTATTTTTTTTGGATACCATCTAGCGCACTTAATTGGACAATTCCTATTTGTGTATTTTGAAGTATCAATCAGGCCAAACTTCGACATCTATCAATCTGTGCATTACATCTCTGTAAATGTATTAGATTTGTCATTGCATCACATCTGTATAAATATATTAAATTTGTCGTTGCAGATATTTAGTGTATAAAAGAAAACAACTATTTGGAAGAAATAGCTGGAACCAAGAAAACTAACATTTAATCCTGTCCAATCAAAATTGCTTTAAGTAGTGATGAAACTTAGCATATTAGCCTGCAGTTTCCATCACCTTTTATATAGATACAGATGATTTATAATTTATAAGAGAAAAGAGATGTAAATCGAGAGCAATGAGTGAATCAATCTCCAACTGGAGCCTTTTAGTTTTTAAAACATGTACTACTTGGATCGATCGCAACCGTCGGATCACGGCTCGGATTGATCGCAACCGTCGGATCGTCGCCGATCGGACAGATCGCAACGGTTCGAGATTGGTCATCTCCGACCGAGATCATGGCTTGGATCGATCACAACCGTCAGATCCTAGCCAATCGGATCGATCGCAACGGTTCGAGATCGATCGTCGCCGATCGGGAGCATGGCTTGAATCGATCGCAACCGTCGGATCGTGGCCGATCGAACCGATCACAACGGTCCGAGATCGATCGTCGCTGATCGGGATCATGGCTTGGATCGATTGCAACCGTCAGATCGTCGCTGATTGGATCGATCGCGATGGTCCGAGATCGATCATCGCCGATCGGATCACGGCTTGGATCGATCGCAACCGTCGGATCGTCGCCAATCGGACCGATCGCAATGGTCCGAGATCGATCATCGCCGATCGAGATCAGGGCTTAGATCGATCGCAACCGTCGGATCGTCGCCGATCGGACCGATCGCAATGGCCCGAGATCGGTCATCGCCGATCAGGATTAGGGTTTGGATCGATCGCAACCATCGGATTGTCACCGATCGGATCGATCGTGACTGTCGAAGATCGATCGTCGTCGATCGGGATCAAGGCTTGGATCGATCGCAACCGTCGGATCATCACTGATCGGACCGATCGCAACGGCCCGAGATCGGTCGTCACGATCGGGATCAGGGCTTGGATCGATCGAAACCATCGGATCATCACCGATCGGACCGATTGCAACGGCCCGAGATCGGTCATCGCCGATCAGGATCAGGGCTTGGATCGATCGCAACCATCGGATCATTGCCGATCCGATCGATCACGACGGTCGAAGATCGGTGGTCGCCGATCGGGATCAGGGCTTGGATCGATCGCAACCGTCGGATCATTGCCGATCGAACCGATCGCAATGGCCTGAGATCGATCATTGCCGATCGAGATCAGGGCTTGGATCGATCGCAATCATCGGATCGTCGCTGATCGGATCGATCGCGACGGTCGGAGATCGGTCGTCGTCGATCGGGATTAGGGCTTGGATCGATCGCAACCATCGGATCGTCGCTGATTGGACGATCACAACGGTCGAGATCGGTCATCGCTGATCGAGATTAGGGCTTGGATCAATCGCAAATGTTGGATCGTCGCCGATCGGATCGATCGCAACGGTCCGAGATCGATCGTTGTCGATCGGGATCACGGCTTGGATCAATCGCAACCGTCGGATCGTCACCAATCGGATCAATCGCGACGATCGAAGATCGGTCGTCGTCGATTGGGATCAGGGCTTGGATCGATCGCAACTATCGGATCATTGCCGATTGGATCAATCACGATGGTCCGAGATCGATCGTTGCCGATCGGGATCATGGCTTGGATCGATCGCAACCGTTGGATCGTCGCTGATCGGACCGATTGCAACGGTCCGAGATCGATTGTCGCGATCGAGATCAGGGCTTGGATCGATCGCAACCATCGGATCGTCGCCGATCGGACCGATCGCAATGGCTCGAGATCGGTCATGGCTGTTCGGGATCAGGGCTTGGATCGATCGCAACCGTCGGATCATCGCCGATCGGATCGATTGCAATGGTCCGAGATCGGTCATCGCCAATCGAGATTAGGGCTTGGATCGATCGCAACCGTCGATCGTCGCCGATCGGATCGATCATGACGGTCGAAGATCGGTCATCGTTGATCGGGATCAGGGCTTGGATCGATTGCAACCGTCGGATCATCGCCGATCAGACCGATCGCAACAGCCCGAGATCGGTCGTCGCTGATTGGGATCAGGGCTTGGATCGATCGTAACCATCGGTTCATCGCCGATTGGATTGATCGCAACGGTCGAAGATCGGTCATTGTCGATCGGGATCAGGGCTTGGATCGATCGCAACCGTTGGATCGTCGCCGATTGGATCGATCGCGACGGTCCGAGATCGATCGTCGCCGATCGAGATCACGGCTTGGATCTATCGCAACCGTCGGATCATCGTCGATCGGACCGATCGCAACGGTCCAAGATCGGTCGTCGCCGATCGTGATTAGGGCTTGGATCGATCACAACCATCGGATCGTTCAGGAGGTTCGAGCTATGGAAGCCCGGAGGGACCGAGCTATGGGAAGCTCGGGGAAGACGAGCTGTAGAAAGCTCGGAGAGGCCGAGCCATGGAAGCTCGGGGAAAGCCGAACCATGGAAGGCTCGGAGAAAGCCGAGCTATGGAAGCTTGGGGAAAGCCGAACTATGGGAGGCTCGGGGAAAACGAGCTACAGGAAGCTCGGGGAAGCCGAGCTATGGAAGCCTGGAGAAAGCCAAGCTATGGAAGCTCGGGGAAAGAGCTATGGAAGCCCGGAACCGAGCTATGGAAGCTCGGGGAAAGTCGAACCATGGGAGGCTCGGGGAAAACGAGCTACAGGAAGCTTGGGGAAGCCGAGCTATGGAAGCCGAAGAAAGCCGAGTTATGGAAGCTCGGGGAAACCGAGCTATGGAAGCCCGAGAAAGCCGAGTTATGGAAGCTCGGGGAAAGCCGAACCATGGGAAGCTCGGGGAAGCCGAGCTACAGGAAGCTCGGGGAAGCCGAGCTATGGAAGCCCAGAGAAAGCCGAGCTATGGAAGGCTCGGGGAAGGCGGGCTGTAGGAAGCCCGGAGAGGCCGAGCTACGAAAGCCCGGAGATACTGAACCATGGGAGGCTCGGGGGGGGGGGGTCGCATGGCCTGACGGACCATATTAGTTTAGCTTATTCCTCGGGGACACATCGTAGCAGGCGGAGGGATGGGGCCGGTCTCAGCCCCCTTGCACGATTATCAATGCAATGACTATTCTACCCTCCAACAGGCCCCATTATTTATTTTCACATTGCAGTTGCCGTGACCTAAACTGCTTCCTTCTAACTCCTCATTTGGTGATATGATTGCCTGTAAACAAATTGTACTCTTCAAGATGCTTGTTCCTCTGTTCTGCTTTGACTATTGTCATTTGACTTCTATGTTGTAATTAATGAAATGGCTTCAGTATTATTATCATTATTTTTCAATTAGATAACCACTCCAAAGTTAAGATTCCATTGTTCTTTTTTTTTTCCATTTTAAAGGGACTAGCAATGATTCTATTCCTCGCCATGGTGGAGATATTACCTCAAAGATGGGAAACAGATATTGATTCCTGTCTCCAAGTATTTTGTGGCAAATGAAATAGGTGACGGAAAGACGGTATAATCTCTTATACCATACTGTTCCTTCTTTTGCCTGTAACATCTTCCCTTTTAATGCAGGAAATTTTATCTTTTAAGCCT
The DNA here is from genome assembly GCA_900491605.1 of Calamus simplicifolius. Classification (NCBI taxonomy): domain Eukaryota; kingdom Viridiplantae; phylum Streptophyta; class Magnoliopsida; order Arecales; family Arecaceae; genus Calamus; species Calamus simplicifolius. The sequence goes on along the minus strand of UESW01003920.1, from coordinate 158,968 downwards.
TGTGGTGCATGCAAACCATTAAAGCATAAATTGGATTCTGCATGTCAATGTTGTTGAAGGACTTAATCTCTATGAGGAGATATTGAATAGCTCGGAAATCACCAGACTTATTTCATTGACAAATGAACTGAGAGCTGCTGGTCGTAGAGGAGAGTTTCGAGGCAAGCTCACTATTGTCCATTTTCTTCTCTCTGGAAAAGATGAGATGGCCACCATAGTTTTGCATGCATTGATGCAAATCCAACGACATCCTGATCTAGGAAACCTTTTCTTATTTATTTCAGATGATATGAGAAGCTTCTTTGACTTTTTCTATTTTAAGGGAACTGATAAATTTTTCAATGAAGATATTTGATGCCATATATCTCAACATTAGGTGAAGCACATTTGTTTTATAGAGCGGAGTGATCATAAAATGAAATATTCTCTTCTCCATTCTCCTTCATTCTCATTTTACATATAATTAAAAACACACTTATGTAGGCATAACATTTGCTTCTAAGGTGGGAATGTCTCAAAAAAGTACATACGACTAGCAAAAACCTTCATTGCAGTCACTTAACCATGTTCACTGTTTTAGTCCTTAAAAGAACTGAATCATAAGTATTAACTGTTGATAGATATTTCTGTAAAGTTGTATGTTATCATTTTTATCTTTAACCTATTGAAGAATTTTTTGGTTAGTGCTGACAAGGTTTTCCTGTCAACTTTTAATATTAATTTTGATGGAGATCATAAATATGAGAATCATTGATTCTCAATTGAGCTTCACCTGGGTTTCTTAAGCGTATATTGTAATTCATTCATTTTATTATTTGACTTTCCTTCACCACAGAAAGATGATGCAACAAATATCAAACTAATATTATAAAGCGTGGGTTGGAATCTGCAGGTCTGTCATTAATGGGGCATGGTGGGAAAACAATTGAATAGCATGCTAAGATTGTGGAAAATTATTTTCATGACCATAGCAGAATGGCACACTCTTCAATTTGTTCTAATTAATAAGTTTTCATCCCAATCTAATCACTGTTCTCTTTCTCCTCCTCTGATCCCAACTTTGCACATGTTTGCTCCATACATGTAAAAGAAAGCTGGTGATTTGCTTTGATGAAAATTAACTACAATTTCAGGCCAAATCCAGAAAGTGTTGAAATAATGGAATTTTGATGTAACCTACAAGGGGAGGAAATGACTGCGTGAATATGTTGTAAATAAAAAGATTTTCCATTAAAATATTTTGGATCTGAAAATTACACATTCTTCGGCATGGATCAAGATCTCTGTCTATGTTATCCTTGCTGTTTTCCTATTTTGGCAAGTATCTAAATTTTTATATGACCTGGGTGGTAGTCCAATAGCCGTTACCATCATCCTGTTGTGAAGGAATTCACAGTTCAGATCTTCGTGAGTGCCCATGCGATTGCACAGGGGTGTAGCATATGTGGGCCCTGAGTTGATGTATACCAAGATTTAGTCTTGGTCCTTGAGATGGTTTGCTGTGGATTCACAGCTTGGGCCCTGTTAGAGAGATGCGTAGTTTAGGTGTTGCCATGGGGTGCAGAATGGGCATGATTTTGCCTGGTATTGAGGTTATTTGATGCAGGTACGTTCCGATTTGTTTGGTCTGGTGGCAACTCAATATTGGATGGGCTTACTCCATGTATGGTCCACTAGCTTTTAGGCTGAATATGTTGAGAAAAGGTGAAAAATATCCTATTTTATGTAATCTTTCTAAAAGGTGATACTTAACCTTATAATCTATTTAGAATTATTGAAGCATTCTCTGAGTACTACATGGTCAAAATGCAATACCTAATCTAAACCCAATCTGTTTTAAAAGCTTCCATATGAATGAGAAGCTGATAAGTTTATAATTTAGATGCATCCCCTTGATATATATATATATATATCTCATGCGGGTGTGCATCTGTCTGTTTAATTCATCATTCAACTTGATACTTTTCTCTGTTCAGCTGGCATAGTGAATGGATGTTGCATGTAATTTCTCATCTCTGCTTGTGAAGATTGTCCCCATGACAATTTGACATGCTAACTTAAAAGTGTTGATGTTGGAAAGCATGCATTTTGTTTTCTGGTCACTTGTTTTATGGATTTTCTGCCTACACCTGTTGTGTGGACCCACATATATGATGTGCCTCAACTGTCTATCATGTAGGGCCCATTCAACTGGGGGAGGCTGGTAGAGCTACTAGAGTACTTGTCATTTGTAGGTGATGAAAACCTAGTTATAGCTTTTCTCTGATGAATATGAATGGCATAAATATTCTTGGTGAATGGGAGGTGTCCCCAGTGTAAGTAAGGGGAAACCTGCACCACTTGAAGCGTTGTGCTTGAAAATTCAATATGGTTTTCATGATTATTGGAAGCACAATCATGGAATTAGTCATTTCTTGGGTTTCAAAGTGAGAATATGGTCTTTGCATGGGTGGTGGCCCATTAATCTTGGATGCATCTCCTTTTTTTTTTTTTTTTTGTTTCTAATATTTCACAAAGTAGTTCCTGATCATTGTTTGTGACACAGGGAAACAGCGCATGCTTGGGTGGCAAAAGTCTGTCTTCTCATATTAGTTTTTTGTTTGTAAATTTGCAGTTTGTTCTGGCAACCAGATCTGATGTTTCAAATGTCTATGAATAGAATACAATGTCCATATTTTGCCATTATTTGTGATCTTGGAGTGATGTGAAGCAGGGCAGACGATTGTGGTGTCAAAAAGACCAATGAGGAGGCATGGATGGGAAATGATACAGTTAGGCATTCCTATTACTGAAGGACCTCCAGAGGATGAAAATACAGCTGGTGTTAACGTTGGGCCGTTTTGAAAACCAAACGACCGAACCGACCGTTTTAAAAGAAAATCAATTGCTTGGCCTTAAACGTCTGATCATTTTTTTTAAAAAAAATCTATAAATAGGTTCAAAGAATGAAAATTTGTGAGAAAAAACAATAACAATTCTACATTTTATTATTTTTTTTCTTTGAAGATTGCGTTAAAGATCGCTGATCACATCCGATTGTGCCACCAACGGGATATAGGAATCTAGCTTCCGGGCTGTACCTTGAAGGAGAGTTATGGTTCTATTTTCTTCGCACGAGAAGAAGGACCAGTTCTCCTTTAGAGCAGTAGTGTAAATCGCCTTCCAGACCTGATTCTTAACATATTTTTTATTTGAGATAATTTTTTTATTTGAGATATTTTTTATTCTGAATATAATCTGTCTCACACACTACAGATATTTTTTATATACATATATATTTATGTATACTAATATATTCCTAGTTGCAAGCATGAAGAAATCAACTTCCAATAACAATCTAAAGGAGAACTGTTGCAAATTAATTATAATTTATTTGCATTGCATATTTAATATATATTTAATTTTCTTTCACTTGTAGCAAAATATCTTGTTTTCTTGTTGTGAAAAAAAGAAAAAGAAAAAAAATGTTTGAATTATTCAAACAATTTTGTAACAAATTATTTTCATTTTTCAGAGAGGATACAAATTATTCTTGATTATAATAAAGTTGTAATAACTAAGAATAATGCCTTCATAGGAAAAGAATATGTAAGTGAAGGCTTTTTAAATTGAATGTAATAAATCCTTTTATTAACAAAGCTGAGAATCAAACCTATCCTGTGAATAAGTCTAATCAAAATATGTGGCATGCCAGGTTGGGTCATGTGCTACGGTGGCACAACTTGTATCTCAAGTATTCTCTTATTCCTTCTTGCCAATAAATGGTAAGGAATAACAAAATGGTGGTGTTTTTTCTTTCATGATAGATTGTTAACGCTTAAGATGAAGATTGCTCATAAAATTTTATAGACTAGGTGTTTTTAATTTTTTTCTCATGATTCTTATCTTGATGAACAGTTATATGTATTTTGGTACAAAAATTATAACTATTTAGGATATATATGTAAATTAATTTCATAAAAATATAATTACGCAAATGTTTCTATTCAATAAGGAATATTCAATAGATGGTTGGGATCATATCAACCAATTATTTATAATAAATATATCAAACATATTTTATATTTTTATTTATGTGCTATTTTAGCTATTTATGGTCAAGTGAATAATACACTTTCCATGGAGAATGGTGCATTGTAATGGAAGTTGGCTGAAACAAATAACTTCTCTTACTAATAGTCTTTTCTTTATAATTTAGAAATAATGATATTTTTAAAGCCATGGCTTAAGAATGCATTAACAGAGATCTTAAAATAATGATGTCTTGTGTTTTTACAAAATATAATTCCTTAAAATAGAATTTTGAACCAATCTTTTTCATCTCTTTACAAGTTTTTATTTTCCAAAAAGAACATTAGGAACATCTTTACATGATTGTTCTCATCTTCTTGGCCATCCATTTTAGTTATAATTGTTGAAGGCTTTTTAAGTTCTTATCAACTTTTCATAAGTCCTTTTTTGTGTGTTTCATAAGCTTTCAATGGCAATACCATGAGAGAACCAACCGGATGTTTTTGGTAATCAGTTATCTAATCTTTGTTTTAGTATGTTTCTGATAACTCTCATCAATTCGATCCACTTGGCTTTTTTTTTTTCCTGTCTTGTTTGTCTGCCACTGAGTCATCTTATAAAACCCAATGAGACTTCTGCTTGATTTGCCTTCATCTAAGTTGTAGCTATGATTGATGATAAACTTCTCTTTGATATGAACTAGATGTCAAATGGGGATGTGTTCGAGAGAATCACGATGAATTGGACTTTGAGTTCTCGGGGAACATATGAGGAAAAGAGTGGAGAGTTCAGACCAATGTCTACGGCAATGGGAGCACAGCAATTGGAAGAGAAGAGAGATATGGGCTCTGGTTTGATCCCTCAGAAGATTTCCATCAGTACTCCATCCTTTGGAGTCATGATCGAATCATGTAAGAAAAATTACATCTAAACTAATTGCATGCAAACAGAGGGGATGACAAAAGAGAGTAGGAACTGCACTTTCTTTCAAATTGTTGGCTTGTTCTGTTCTTGTTTACCTTTTTTTTTTATATATAGTTTTTTATACTCTGTTGTCTTGTTATTTGCCTGTTTTTCTGTTTTAAATTTGATACAAGTTTCCCCCTTTTTTTCTCTCTCTCTCTCTCTAAAAACGATCTCCTAGATGTTTGTTAGTTTGACAATATTCCCTCTATAGCTTACAAGTAATCTTGCAGATTCTTGCTTCCTGGAAGCACCTTCAGCTTCGCTTTTGTTTTCCAAAGGTTACATAATATAGCACTAAAGGACAGCCAAACTTATTCCCCTTCTTCTCTTTTTTTTTGGGGGAATCCCCCTTCAGTGAATAACATTTTCATATACATGTAATGTAATCGATGTTCCCCTTTTAATGGTGATGGCATGCAAAATTTTGTTAAGTTATTAACAAATACACGGTTACCAAAACTCATGATATGATACTATTCTACTCTCTCCTTTTTGTTGAACAGAATTTATATTGACAATGTTCCTATTAGAGAGGTGGTGAGGACTGAAGCCCTGGGTGGTCAGTTCCCCTCCAAGCCCATGTCTCTCTACGCCACCATATGGGATGGCTCCGACTGGGCTACCTCCGGCGGCCGGTACAAGATCAATTACAAATATGCCCCTTATGTCGCTGAATTTGCCAATCTCATCCTCCATGGCTGCGCAGTTGATCCCACTGACAACACATCTACCTGCAAGAAAATGGATGCCAACTTCTACATTACCATCACAATTTCAGCCAACCAAAGGTTGGCAAGGGAGAAATTTCGAAAGAAATACGTAATGTATTCATACTGCTACGATCGTAGCCGATACTCGACTCCATTGTCGGAGTTAGAGGTGGGCACTAGGCCGTGCCGCCCATGGCACGGCACGCCCAGGCCCTGATGGCCGTGCCAGGCACGGCCCGGCACTGCTACAGTACCGGGCTGTGCCGGCCCAGAAAATTTTTTCGCCTGGGCCGGCCCGTCGTGCCGTGCCTGGCACGGCCCATGTGGGCCTGAGCCGTGCCAGCCCAGGTGGGCCGTGCCTGGCACGGCCCAGGTGGGCCTGAGCCGTGCCGGCCCAGGTGGGCCATGCCAGGCACGGTCGAGGGGCCTGGGCCGTGCCTGGCACGGCCCACCGGGGCCTGGCCCATGCATAGCTCAAATAAAAAAATTTATAAAAAATATATATTTTTGATAAATTAAAAATTATTAGGAATAAAGAAATTTTATTAATATAAAGCCACCGTAATGGTGGAGGGGTTTGGTACAGACCCCTACCAGTTTATTAATTTAAAATTAAAATGGTACAGAAGGGAGGGGGGCTAGGCCTGACCTCTAGAACATAATACAATAAGTAAGAAGAAAAAAATAGAAAGATCGTAACCATCGGATCATCGCCGATCGGATGGATCGCAACCGTCGGATCGATCATCGCCGATCATGATTATGGCATGGATCGAACGCAACGTTGGATCATCTCCGATCAGATCGATCGCAATCGTCAGATCCATCATCGCCGATCAGGATCATGGCTTGAATCGATCGCAACCGTCGGATCGTCTCCAATCGGATCGATCGCAACGGTTCGATCGATCATCACCAATCGGGATCATGGCTTGGATTGATCGCAACCATCGGATCGATCATCGCCGATCGGGATCATGGCTTGGATCGATCACAACCGTCGGATTGATCATCGCCGATCGGGATCATGGCTTGGATCGATTGAAGACGTTGGATCGTCTCCGATCGAATTGATCACAATGGTCCGATCGATCATCGCTGATCGGGATCATAGCTTGGATCGATCGCAATCGTCGGATCGTCTTCGATTGGATAGATCGCAACCGTTCGATCGATAATAGCAGATCAGGATCATGGCATGGATCGATCGCAACCGTCGGATGTCTCTGATCAGATCGATCATCGCCGATCGGGATCATGGCTTGGATCGATCACAACCGTCGGATCGTCTCCGATCGGATTGATCGCAACGATCCAATCGATCATCGTCGATCGGGATCATGGCTTGGATCGATCGCAATCATCGAATCATCGCCGATCGGATGGATCGTAACTGTCGGATCGATCAACCCCGATCGGGATCATGGCTTGGATCGATCGCAACCGTCGGATCATCTCCGATCGAATTGATCGCAACGGTCCGATCGATCATCGCCGATCGGGATCATGACTTGGATCGATCGCAACCATCGGATCGTCGCGATCGGATGGATCGCAACCGTCGGATCGATCATCGCCGATCATGATTATGGCATGGATCGATCGCAACCGTTGGATCATCTCCGATCAGATCGATCGCAATCGTCGGATCCATCATCGCGATCAGGATCATGGCTTCGATCAGCTGGCTGGTGCCTAGGTGCACAGTGTGCTCCTAGCACTAGCCGTGCCATGGCACGGCCCTTGGCACGGCCTACAAAATGGCACAGCAAGGCCGTTCTGGCACGGCCCAGCAGGGCCATTGCTGGGCCGTGCCAAAATGGTCCAGCAGGGCCGTTGCTGGGCCGTGCCATGGCACGGCCCACAAAATGGCCCAGAAGGGCCCTTTTGGTACGGCCCAGCAACGGCCCTGCTGGGCCGTGCCAGGCACGGCCCGTGGCCCATTTCTTGATGGGTCACGGGCCGTGCCAAATTTGAATTTTTTTTAGTGGGCCGTGCCTGGCACGGTCCATTTGTTAATGGGCCGTGCCACGCACGGCACGGTAATTTTTCTGGCACGACGGGCCTGGGTCGTGCCTGGCACGGCACGGCCCAGTGCCCATGCCTAGTCGGAGTGCTCTGCTGGTCCTGAGGCTAGGCAATTCCAAGAGTCAGGTGAAGCGAGGTTCAGCAACCGCCGCCACCGCCACGGGAAGCAGCGCCACCGTGCTCCGGCTAGCTTTGCCAGTTGAGTCTGATTTGGTTCTAAGAAGGGGATTATTTTGTGTACCATTCTTGTGTTGTATAGCGAATTTATTGGAGGGTGATTAGGGGCGGTGATGTCACGTATGTATACCTGCACACCTTACTTTGTCATGCTTGTTTTTGTGCCTGTCTTACCTTATAGTAGTAGATATCCTTGTACTTGTTTCCTTCTACTTCCCTTCCTCCCCACCCTCTGATATTATTACTGGTGAGACCTGAAATAAATAAATAAATAAATATATATATATATATATATATATATATGGAGGGGATAATTAATAAAATAATCAAAGGTTGAGGACTGTTCTTTGCAATGTTCTCCTGATCCATGGTGATGGTGGAGGGAGGAGGAGGAGATGGTATTGGTATGGGCGTAGGGCCATGGCTTTACAAAAGGAGTGGGTGGGTTTGGGTTTCTTTAGAGTTTGCTTTGGCCATTTGGGAAGTGTCTGCATTATATCTTCCCCACCTCCCCCCCAACCCTTTGGGCCAGCGTGGAGAGTACTCTCAGAGTCTCAGTCCTTTCGCTCTGCTAAGGGGTAAAGATTCTGCCAGCCTCGGGGTGGAGGAATGTGGACCCTAAAACTGTGCATGAGAGGACCAATACAAAGATGATGATCGTGAGCCTTAATGAATGCCCTCTCCCTTCATCAATGTAGATGACCATTGAATAGATATTAATAGATACGGCTTCTCTTGGAGTCTTTTTATTTATTTATTTATTTTGAGTCCAAAGAAAAAAAATAGATGACCACTCTTTGAAGCTTTGGACTTCATGGAATGATATGATGTTTCCCGAAAGAAAATATTAGCCTGATTTTATTATTATTATTATTTTCAGTGGACCTCCACAACCATAGATGGTCTGTCATTTGGGAGGCTCACTGGCTCAGCAGCATCAATCTCTATTGCCATCTGATCTATATCAAGCGGTACAGCAAAAAGTGGAATAAAACCCTGCAAACTGTACCAGAGTTCCAAGCTGCTTATAATAAGTGGGCATGGAGAATGAGAGAATGGATAAAAAACAAGGAATTTGAATATTAGCTTTCCCTGTTGCAACAGCATAAGTGCTGAATATTATGTTGCGAGTCTCATACAACTTAGGCAATTTCAAGGCTTAGAATTGGAGTCCAGACTTTCAACAAGCTTGAGGAAATTCTGAACGATGATTTTTCCTTCTGCTGTTACGATGCTCTCAGGATGGAACTGCACTCCCTGAAAAAGTTAAATAACAGTCACTTAAATGGCACAAGAGCAAAGAGTACCCAACCTATTGAGACAAAATAACAAGAAAACAGTTACAATTGCACTGAGAATTTAAAGATGTGTCAGCAGGCAACCAACCATGGACAATTCACAAAAAATAAGAACAAACCGTAACAAAAACATTTGTGAAATATGATCAAGTTATGTTGGATGTTTCAAATGGTAACGTTAATTAGAAAGTCCCGCCTTCATAACTTGCTCCGAATGCTTCAGAATGGAATGCGACTGGTATGCACTGCACGGTGCTGTTATCAGTTCATACAACCAATGAGGTACAACCCACTTGCAAAGAAAGTCTCAGAAGGATTTTAAAAAGGATAGGAAAAGAAAGCACGTCGAGTACAAGTCACAGAACAAGATTTGGTTGCATGCAACCGTTTGGACCTGGGATGGATGCATAAATGTGCTTGTACAAATTAGCCTTTACAGTTAAAATAAAAAAAAGGCTCCCTGAGTTCAAAAAGAAGTTATCATTACTCCCCATTTGTGAGCCAACACAGATGACTCCTGACACTAAATTCAGAAAAAACTCCCATAACTCTTAAAAGTCATTCCATAAGATTAAACACTGGACACATACCATCCCTGCTCAGAGAACGATAGCACATAATTGGTCTTCTAGTTATTGTGAAAAACATTGATAAGAAAGAGGTCATGGCATAGAAGATTGATTCAGCTATATTTTTTGTTAAACCCACTTGTCATAAAAGCTGACGGCATCAATTAAATCTTATCAGGAAATCAGGTAACATAGGGTACACCTCAGTCACAAGCATTTGTGCAGTTGTGAGATTTGCACATAATATCAGTTGAGTTGATAAAGGAGATATTATGTTTTTACTTCCTTGAAACTCATATCTGTGCAGTAGTACTATTACCATATTTTGCGGTTATATGTGAGTGCAAAATTTTGATAAATTGCAATGCAAGCCTAATGCCTGAGATGGGGATTCACTAAGAAATCAAATACTTTAGACACTGATTCTCTAAAAGAATTCCTTTAATCTCAGCAACTTGGCATTCCTATATCCCAATCAACCTTGTCATATGAGTTGATTCATCCAGTTATTGCTATACTCAACAAGGAAACTCTTGCCCAACTTGACTGATACCTTGCAGTTGATTAAAAACTTGCACACAAAAGCCCCTAAAGAAGTGGACCTCCCACCCACTCTGCTTTATTTTTATGGTAGTTTCAAAGGATCATGCCTTCCTAAAGTTTTAATGGTCTTGGAATCTGCTCGAATAATATTCATAAGTTTAAAAGTTTTTTTTCCCCTTTTTTACACGAATACACATATCTTGACCCCAAATCTTGTTCTCAGATTTAATGAAAGATACATGAAGAAGATATCAGAAGACAAGCCAATATTTGGGCAGCCAGCCATCAAGGCAATTCTAATTTCAGTGATTTCTTTCCAGTTTCCACTAACTTGCTTTCAAAAGTTAGCAAAATATGCCACCATCTTGGGTTTGTTGTTCATCTTTGAGAAAGGGTACAAGTCACAAATGTAAATCAGGAAAAGTACTTTTGATGTCAGTTAGGAACAAAAACCTTAATTGGGTTCAATCCCATGATATCAAATCTAATCTTCCTAAATAAGGCTTGAACTTTGGATTGGGATGTTAGAGAGAGAGCTCCAAGTCAGATATTTAAACTGAAACTGATGCAACAATTGAAGTCTACCTTTTGTTTGTTCATGCCTAATTTCACTGTTTATTAATCAGCAACATGTTGCAGTTTGACTAGATATTGAAAATATGCCTCTAAATTAGTGGCTATCTTTAGTTAAAATTATTTTTAAAATCCTTTCTTTAATAATGGTGGAAAATGATTTGATTTTGACGGAAGAATGAATAATGAAGGAAAAGCAACTTCCACGTCCGCCATGAATTCGATAAATAATCTAGGTGCAGCATTAATTCTATATATGATATAGAATAAAATGTTATATATGACATATTATATTCTATATTACATATTATGTGTGTGGCATCTTCTTAATCCAGTTCCCACATGTCAGGGTGCATTAATTATGTATAATTCATTTTGCCACTTTTAGATGAAAGACAAATCTAATAACAATTATTAAAAGAACAACTACCACACCTGAATATGTGGATACTTTTTGTGCCGAGCAGCCATGATCAGTCCATCATCTGTCCATGCCATGATATCAAGGATATCACTAGGAAAAGAATTTTTTTCAATCACAAGGCTATGATATCTACCAGCAGTGAATGGGCTGCAAAGCAATGCTCAAAATGTCAGTCACTTCAGATAAAATCTTAGCTCAGAAGAGTACAAGAATAAGCAGACAAGAGTGACCATCCATAATCGTTACAGGAGTGACCATCCATAACCGTGACAAGTACCATCTAATTGTCAGATTCATATACATGGCTTCTCACCATACATGTCAAGTAATCAATTTGATCAGATAAATATTATATTATGAAGAACATCGGTCAGCAAAACAATAAAAGTTCGATAAAATAATCTAGCTCACTGAGTACATGGATTCATGGCACTATGTACATTCCAATATTATCATTTGCCTATCTTAAGTATCGATTGGTGTCACCTACAGTCAAGGAAAGGGAAACATGAAATTCTTATGATAAAATGGTCTGTAAATTAATATAAGGAGCTACGACTCGGTCCAAATCCCCTTGAATAATCACAGTTATCTAATTAACTAAATCAGTTTTGTACTCTCAATGATTATTACAATTTCATAAGGTTTATAAAGAGATGATTGAAAGAAAAAATCAATGTCATTAAGAGAAATATATATAAATAAAACAAGCAAACATGCACTCAGATCTGCAAACATATAGAATGCTTCCATACGACATATGCTATTCAATGCCATAACTCATACTTAGCTGGTACTAGCATCCAACTCAGGGGGGGAATTCTTTTGAAATGATCACTGATATATGCTAGAAATAAGGTACACCAAACTATCCAAACCGCATGGTTTAGGGTACACTGAACCAAACCAGTAGGGACATCAATTTGATTCGACATTCTGAAACGAAATGGTATAGGGCATGTACTGCCTTCACACTGCTCTAAAACGGTATCGAAATAGTTCAATATGCTCCGCATCATATTATACCAGACATACAAAAAAAGGGTACCAGTTTTCAGTATACTGAACCTTGGCTGAAAGGTAAGGTTTTAAATTATGTGAAACGGGATCATCCCAATTTTTCTATGGAATAAGACGTGCTGGCGTGTTGCCCCATCCCAATACTTTGGATAACTAGTATCTCAAGATATGTTGATTGAGACATTGGGACAATGGTGGGATGATCTTGTCCCAACACTAGAAGTGGCAATCCATCCCAACACTTTAAACCCCCACTTAGTGATAGGTTTAATGCAAAGATATCCTATAAGAATCTAGGATTAATTATTAATTACCAAATAAATTTAAGGGGACAAAAAAGCAAAGGGAGAAGGGAAAATAAGAAAAAATATTTTAGCGATCGACCTAAAGCAATACATACAAACACCAACAAGCTAACTTCCTACTTTGATAACTAGCATTTAAAATGCAATCAAATTAGTTTCATTAGTTTTCACCTTTCCATTCTATACTTCACTCCACAAGGTCTGACTCCAACTAGAGTTGAACCACTACCTCTTTGCCCTAGTGGCAAGGTGATACCATTACCCCTTTGCTAGTAGTTCAGTTTTCAAATAGTGTTTCAAATTTAGTAATTCTTCAAGACACAAAACAAGTAGCACAAAGCGCAGAGAACCAGTAAGCAAAAAATAGTATTAAACAAAAGGCCCAGGCACATAGCTTTAAACATGTAGCATAAAGCAGAGAACTAGTAAGCAAAAAATGGTATTAAACAAAAGGAAAAAAAAAAGAATCTTACTTTGGCAAACCAGAAAATAAAGTATCCTTTAGGCTCTCATCATAATAAACAAGAGAGTCTTTCCCATGCACCACACCGAAAGGAGAGCGGACAACCTTTGCTGAATTTTTTTTAAAAAAAACAGGTTTTAGAATTGGCAGATTGGTGCATAATATTAGTCCAGGCATGCATCAATAAATAACCAACCTCCAAATGCCTCCCCAATGCACTGCAAGCCCATGCAAACACCAAACAATGGTATAGAAGGCCCAAGTTCTAGAACAGTTTGTAAGGATATCCCTGAATCTTGAGGTGTACCTGCAGAGAGAAAATGACAGGATGATAAATATTTAAACTAAAAAAATAAACAGCATATGCATTTAGTAAATACGCTCACCAGGTCCTGGGGAAATAAGTATCCCACGTGGGCATTTCCTAGAGGAATAAAGTAAATATCATCAGCAAAATAAATAAATAAATGCGTCATCACAAGATCATAAGCAGATTCTTGTACTCACCTTTTGAGTTCTTCCACAGTGAGCTCATCATTTCGATACACCTCAAAACTAGCTCCCAGCTCTCCCATATACTTCAATATCAAATAAATACACTTAGCTTATTTTTGTATATTTTAGAATATAATTTTATATATGTTAAAGGGTGAACTTTGATGCAATGGTTGTAACCTGGAGTCACTGGTTTTTTGCAGAAATGAAAACATCTCCGCATGCAAGGAGCCTTGTGCATTAAGCTACCCTTTTACCATTTAATATATAATTTAGTATATATATCATATAATGTCATTTTATGTGCAAACATGAGATATTCTTATCCTTTATTATATTCAAATATTGTCATTTTCATGTTTCAAATCCGTGACCTTTAGGTCAGAGCAACCTTACCATCGCACCAAAACTCACTCTCAAATATTTTCTTTTATTCGATTCCAAAATAGCAAGTATGAGACCATTTGATCATGCATATGAGATATTTATGTACAACACTATGAAATGCTAGTCAGCCATATAAAAGGTTCTTAGGCCCACATGGTCCTTGTGTGGCAACTTCTCACTCAACCAACCTTTTGTGTATAGCACCAACCCCCTCAAATTGCACCAATCTCCCCATGACAAGTGTTAGGAGAAAGTTTTTGTCCGACTGAGTAGGAGTCCTTTAGCATTACTATTTTTCTATCTATGTTGATACATTTTCATGAAATTTTTTCAAGACAAAACAATCAAACTTCCATTTAGTGCCTTTGGATCAAGCAAGGTTCCAAAAAGCAGCTTTGGTAATTAAAAAATTAAGATAGCCTCAGATGCTAGTGTCTAGGCACATTGGAAGAGGATTTGATAGGCAAAGTCGGAAGGATGAGAAAAGGAAAAGGGTAGTTGACAAGAAGGAGAATAAGGAACAAATGAGACAGAAGGGAGGAGGAGAAAAGGAGGCAAGGTAACACGTAGCATCCAATTTGCATTTGTATGGCCCTATCTACATATCTCCACTTCATATGAATATCATTTGGGCCAAATACACAAGTCATTTGGATATATGTCCAGACTTAGGCAACTGTTTTTGCAGTTCAATGACACATCAGGATCACTTGTACCCATGAAGAGATGCCAGGTGTCAAAATATAAGCCCACATAGGCACTCAAACCACTTTTTTGAATAGTGGGTCCACTATGCATATATTGTATACTTTTAGAGGCATGGTATGCCATGCCAGTGCACCCCGTCTCATACCAGTATTGAATTGAAACTCGGTATAGAGACATACTAAGTATCAATATACAAGAACTGATCAATGTACTTAGTGTACCAATATTATAGTAGTGTAGTGCCAGCATGAGGTCCAATACGGAAATGGCAAACCTTATTTTGGGATTGTATGGTCACCAAGGTATTTTATTTGTGTTATATCCCACTTTAGTTTTCATCAGCTAACAAGTAGAAGTGCAAGAAGGTAAAAGTTGGAGGACAATAGAAAATGATCCCAATTCCCAAGCTTTCAGGACACCAAAATGCAGGTGTGCTGTGGTTTCCAAATATTAATATTCATCTCATTTTAAGATCATTAGCTTCTTCATACTCTTTTTCTTCTCCCTTTCCTCCCCTCAACCAATTTCCATTGATGTGGGAGATCTAATCTCAATATATTGGTAGAGCATCCAAATAAAAAAGAATCACTCTCTAAATTTTTCAAAGATAGTGCGTCT
This sequence comes from Calamus simplicifolius, assembly GCA_900491605.1. Lineage (NCBI taxonomy): Eukaryota > Viridiplantae > Streptophyta > Magnoliopsida > Arecales > Arecaceae > Calamus > Calamus simplicifolius. The sequence goes on along the minus strand of UESW01003920.1, from coordinate 143,673 downwards.
CTGTGTGTGTGTGTGTGTGTGTGTGTGTGTGAACAGTATACGCTGATTGGTTGAGTTCAGTGCTCTCAACAGAATGGAATATATTGCTTGATTGTCCATTTCTTTTCGCACAGAATTCTCAATATTCATAAAATCTTCTGTTAAAATTTTCAAATATCATCTTGAACTTTAAAATTGTTAGTATTTAACAGCCCCTAAAAGATATCTGCAGATCAGGCATGTAACCGTATCTATAAAAGTTGGCATGAGAATATACTCTTAATACAGCTACATGCATATGTATGTCACAGTTACCAGACCAATAGGTAGTATTTTCTGTTTTCTTTAGGAAACTGCATTCATCTAATCAGCAACTATGTATCTTGATATTCGGGTGATGGTATTGGTACGTGTCAGTTTACTCTAGACAGAGATCATTCTGAAAATGTGCATTTTGGCAAGAAGGTCACCATGATAACACATATACATGTCAAAGGCACGCATCTTGAATTTCTGTCTAGATAAATCGAAATACAAATGCTCCAACCTTAGGAATAATTCATACTGTCACGATGTTTTGAAAGGAATGTGCAATCCTCCTGTTCGACAAAGCTTTTTGTACCAGGTGTTTACAAGTTCCTCTAGGACACCTACCATAACTTTCCAGCCTTGTTCTCAACTATTTGGCGTCGGCAAATAGAGAGCAATTGAAAATAATTTTAAAAAAAATAGCTTAGCTGATCAACAAAATGAAATAATATATATACATATTAAATTAGAATATGCACCACCAACGCAAAATTTAACAGATTCAATAAATGAAAAAGGGAAAAAAAAAAAACGATATTCAAAGCCCTCGGAAAGATACTGTAACCCTACATTTCACATCTTTTACCATTTCAAAGCCCTTCTTTTGGAAGAAAATGCCTTTCTTTTAAGAAATCAAAGCAGAAACTTGATAATCAGAACAATTCCCGACCAATTACTCAAATCCATGCAACCGCAACACGTACCTGGCACAGATTATAGGTGAAACTGTCATAATTATCTACAACAATGATCGGTCTCTCATTCTTCTTATCCCCATTCGAAACCCTAGATTCGACCACCCCAGGTACCGCCAAAGGTCTCGAAACAACCAAACTCCCTTTCGTTATGGCCCCAAACCGATTCCCGATTCCTGAAACATAAAAAAAAAAAAAAAAAAGCCATATTTAGCAAAAAATCTCCCCCCAAAAAAAAAAAAAACGCACACTTCTTGAAACCATGAAACGGGATCGAAAATATCGCTATTACCTGAGACGCCGGCGACGGAAGCGAAGACAGTACGAGCTCTGGGAATCGAGCGGGGAACGGGTTTGGGAGAGGGCAGAAGAGATTGGACGGAAGCCATCGGAGGGATTTGGTGTTGGGGTGAGGGTGCTTCTTTTGGCTCGCAGGTGGTAGTTTTTCGCCGGTGAAGTCTGATCGGCGGCCAAGCTCCGGGTACTCCGCCTACCGCTGTATTTCTATTTACTTCGGAGGTTGCCGGGTTTGCCTTGCGATAAGCGTATGTCTCGATTATTTATATCAATGGAGTGGCACATGGAACATGTCGGGGGAATTTTGAAAGCGTGCCGACTAAAAGGTTGCTGCTGTATCCTGAATGATTTCGTATTTAATCCAACAAATCCTTTTGCAGATCTTGGATGTTTAAAAATAAAAATCATATTACCATAAACATGCAGCTAAATCCTGAAAGATTTCGTATTTAATCCAGCAAATTCTTTTGCAGATCTTGGATGTTTAAAAATAAAAATTATATTACCATAAACAGCGAAGTCTGCTCGGCGGCCATGCTCGGACCGTATCGATGTCGTCGGGTCCTCCGCCTACCGCTGTTTCTGTTTACTTCGGAGGCTGCCGGGTTTGCTTTGCGATAAGCGTATGGCTCGGTTATTGTTATCTAAGACTGACTGACGATGAGGGTATATCAACGGAGAGGCGTGTCGAACATGACGGGGGAATTTTGAGAGCGTTCGCGCTGCCGCCGACTCAAAAGGTTGCCACTAAATCCTGAAAGATTTCGCATTTAATCCAGCAAATCCTTTTGCAGATCTTAGATGTTTAAAAATAAAAATTATATTACCATAAATATGCAATGATAATGTGATTCTAATGACACGATGGTAACGTGCCGTCGCCAATAATTGGATATGTGACGTTATTTTTTTTAAAAAAAACTCCCCTATTAATTTATGTGTTATATAACTAATATAATGTGATTATCATTAAAAAATGATAACGTGAGATTGTCACTAATTAAAAAACGTAACGTCAAAATTTTTGGACCAAAAAATTATCAAGTAATTTATATATTATATAACCATATATTAATTATATATAAAGATTATTATGAAAAAAATGACATATACATATATATAATATTATAAGTTTTATAATATAAGATATTGTATTAAAATTTTAATTGATTTTTTATTGTATATTAATATAAATAGTAAAATTTATTATGTTAAATTATATATAATAATTAATTATTTTAATGTAATTATGTTTATATAATGTTTATATTTTTTTATATAATAATACAAATTTAATATTATGTAACATAATATTTAATAAATAATCAATATAATTTAATAATATTGTATTGTATTTTTTATTATAATATATATATTAATTTTTGTAATATAATAATATATAATTAATATGCATTATATATTAATTATTATATATATATTATCGCTAATACTATTAATAAATGTTTATACTATTCAATTGTATTAGATTATAATAATCATTTAATTATAATATATTTAAATAATATTTGTATTAAAATATAATATTATATACTTTATATAGTATATTAGATATATTTTATATATTCTATTGTTTCTTGTTAATTATATGTTTTATACAATATTATTAACAATAATATAAAAAATATTGTATAAAAATAATGATTTAATTAATTATCATATTTTTATATAATGTGTAATTATTATATTTAAAAATATTATTTTATTTAAATTCTTTTTAATAAAAATAAGATATTTTTTAAATTTTGATATATCTTTACTTTGAATTTTTGATAATTTTATGCTGACTAAATATGCCAATATCAAATATCCAATGATTTACAAACAGATTACTATTTGGACCACATATGAATATCCTACATCTTTAAACATTTAAATCTGAGTGTTCTATTGACGTACTTTGGCAAGGGGAAAGAGCTGTGTGCTACATTACAAATTTCTGCTCATTTCTAGGACCATAAGGTCCAGCCCACATGAACAAACATCACTTCATTGAGGGTGACCAGTGAACCAGTCTACAAACCTAGCAAACCGTTAGAATTGGCTGGTGGAGTGATAAAATGACAATGGTGCTATTGATTTTCCAAGGGCTCTGCATTGCGGAGCAGGACAAGATAAATAGTTGGCAACATTAATTAAGAACAGCAACATAGCTGATGGGGCCAATTGAATTTCATGGGTAACGATGATCGCATTGGGATCGGACCTCCCAGCGGCCCATCCTCGTCAGCCTTGGCTTGCCCTAGTCAGCTTCTGCAAGTCGGCCCATCCTCACCGGCCTCGGCCCACCCCAATCAGCTCTCGGTGTCAGCCTCTAGAGTCGGCCTCTCTACTCAACCTCGGCATCGGCCTCTACTTAGTCTCGACCTCGACCTCTACTCGGCCTCGGTGTTGGCCTCCTCTACTTGGCCTTGGCTCGTTGGCCTCAGCCCGTCAATCCATCCTTATCGGCCTCATTCCCGTTGGCCCCAACCTCCAAGGCAGCCTTCTCTCCGGACTCGGGCCCAACCTCAAGAAGCCTCGTCTTCGAACTTGGCCCCAGCTATAAGGCGGCCCAAACTTCAAGGTGGCCTCGTCTTCGGACTCAACTCCAGCCTCCAAGGCGGCTTCGTCTCCAGACTCGGCCCTCAGCTTCAAGGCGGTCTCCTCTCCGGACTCAGCCCCGACCTCCAAGGCTGCCTCATCTCCGGACTCGACCCCAGCTTCCAAGGCGGCCTCAACTCTAACAAGATAGAGCCCACCATTTCTTGCGGGGCCCACGTACCTGGCTCCACCACTCACCACTATCTGTACGGGATGACAACATGCGACGTAGGGAACATCTAGCAGATGCCGTGGTAGCTGCTCATGTTCTGCCAACCTGCAACAGTCTAAATCAAGTGGTCACCCACTTTGATGGGACTGGACCCACCAACTGTGCAGTATCTATATTTGACGGGACACGGCCTGCAGCTCTGACATACCACGAAGAAGTCATCCCCATCATGAAGCCCCAACCACTCAGACCAGATGGAACAAACTCCACTAATTCTGACATTTCGCTCAAAAAGTCATCATCCATCATGAGGCTCCACGTGACTCATTCCATCGATAGATGACAAGGAACACTAATAAAATGGGTAAGAGGGACCCTCGACCAGGTAACACACAACAACTCCTACACGCTCATATAGAGAGCATCTCTCTAAGCCTCTCTCTTTCTTTCGAGTTTTTCAAGCTCACGGCTGTTGCCCAGAGCACTGACTTAAGCATCGAAGGTCCTCCACCGGAATCTTTGGTCTTCAGAACTTTTTGCAGGCTCCTCTGAATAAGAGAAGCTCACTGAAAGATCCTAGGCTCATTAGAAAAGATGACTGAACGCTCGTGGACATTCGAGAAGGGTGATTTGACTACAACATTAGCTATTATCGTCATTCAAATAGCCTCTTTGCTAGGAAACTATCACTCCGAAGGCATTTAACAAAGAAGTAAAGAATATCACTGAGGACTTTGACATATGGATTCTATGGGGGATGCTTATTCAAAATCTTACGTGAAGAAGTAAGCCATGATTTACATTGCCTGCCTGCAATATCTCCTTTTTTTCTGTTATAGTAGTTAAAAATAGGTTAAACTATATTTTTAATTCTTAAATTTAGAGGATGTATCACTTTAACTTTTGAATTTTTTTAAAAAATATATAATTTATTTTGAACTTCATTTTTGTTTCTATTTGATTCATGCTATTAAAATAGGGTAACATCGTAAGCAACTTACATACATGGTATTTCACATGTCCTTCACCTCATCACCATGTTAACAATAAGAGAGAGAGAAAAAGAGAAGCGGCAGAAGAAGCCCACCATGAAAGGCTCCTCGACCTCCCTCCCCCTTCTCCCCCTGGGCGAAAGGCAGCCGTGGAAGGACCCTCGGTCCCCTATGGTGGCTCACGATGGGGGAGGGGGAGGAGGCCCTTGCTCCCCCTTCGATGGAAGGGGGCTCCTCCCCCACCCCGGTGAAAAGGGGACTGCAGAAGACCCCTCGATCCCCCGCAGCGACACGCAATGGAGAAAGAAAGGGGAGGAAGCCCCCGCTCCCCCTTCGGCAGAAGGGGGCTGCGGAAGGGTGAAGGAAGCCCTGGCTCCCCTTCAGTGCAATAGGGCCATGGAAGCCCCCCCCTCCCCCTCGGGCAGAAGGAGGCTGTAGAAACCCCCCCCCCCGCAATGGTGTGTGATGGGGGGAGAAGGGGAAGAAAGCCCCCCTTCCATCGGGAGGGAGGGAAGAGGATCGTCTTATAGCCTCCTTCTGTATCACTTTCTTTTTTCTCTCCCTCTTTCTCTCTCTTACCATTGACATGAGATGGAGGACACATAACATGCCACATAGGAAAATTACTGACGTTGTTACCCTATTTTAACAGTAGGAACTAAATAGAAATAAAAAAATAAAGTTCAAGATTAATTTTGCAACTTGTTAAAGTTCAAGGATTAAAGTGATACACCTTCTAAGTTTCAGGGTTAAAAATATACTTTAGCCAAAAAAAATAACTATAATAACACAATAGAAGGTGCTTTTGATTGAATATTTTCAGAATTTAGTGAAGACCAAAGATTTATTTTTAATAGGAAGCAAATGTTAATGCCTTTATGGATGCTAGCAAATATATATTATAAACACCAAATAAATTACAAAGAAGCAACCTAAAACCATGAAATAAGTAGATAATCAAGACAATCACCACATAAAACATTTTTATGGTTAATGCTCTATACAAAATAATTTTGCAACAAGATCCATTCAAATATTGATTTTTAGGAGAAAAAAATGTTGTTTGATTTGCAATTTGGTCCATATTTAGCATCTTTATACCAAATTACTGTATATATTTAACAACATATTTCCTTTAATAATGGCCATATATATGTGTGTTGATAAAAATGAAGATCAAGTTGATCAATTATGGGAGGCCATTAAAGAAAATGGTCACTAGAAAAAGGAGCGGCGATGGAGGTAGTGAAACTAAGGTGAGAATTAGGAAAGATCATGATATTTATAAAGAGACTGAAATAGTAGGTGTAAAGGTTAGGGAGGAAGGTAGCATTTCGATAGTCTGAGGTAAAACTAACCTTAATGTAGAAAAAAAGAGAGAGAAAAAGTGGATATGATGATGAACAAAGATGAGAAGGAGGGGATATTTGAAAAGATGATGACAAATATGGAGCTAATATTAAGGTTAGTTCAGAGGGTGACAATATTGGTTAAAGAATGTATATAGTGTAGGGGCTAAGATAGGGGAGAAAAAGATGTGAAAGTAGTATGAGTTTTAAAAAATAAGTTATTTACATCAATACACACACACACACACATACATATATATATATATATATATTGATATTCATATATTATTTATAGTGATACATGTCTTTTAATATATGGCATATATAACATATATTGATAATTCATGCCTTCTTATATCTATATCTTCCTTATTCACAAATAATTATGGCCTTATTTATACATATACTAGCTCAAAATATATTATTTTCTTATCCATAAGAATTAGTTAGGATAGTTGGGGTGAGAATCCCTTAAAAGGAGATAAGCCTAGAGATATTGTTACACTCCTTATCGATTATGATATCTACTTTTCTTTTTATCACCCTCCTTTTATTTCATTCCTTAATACAGATATGTATAAGTAAAAAGTAGGTGAAATAAAAAAATATACTATAAATGATATATGTATATCTATTGATGTGTATATTGAGCATTCAAATGCATGTCAATAAATGTATCAAGTCATATCAATTTATATATCAATACAAATAGTATATTCTTTATGAATATATCTATATAGACAACATATCTTCTGTCATCATCCTTATATTTTCTTTAAGAACATATATTTATTATTATTCTCTTTATGTCTACGTTTATTGCATTATTCTTCACTTTTTCTCTATCCAAGCAGTCTTCTCTTGAGCTACAAAAATATCATCTTACCTTTTTTTTTCACTTCTATCAACTTAGCTTTTTCATGAACACTACTAAATACATCCCATATTTAATTCTATTTTTTTATCATAATTTAAGATGTCACTCTCGAATGGAACCACCTTAGCAATGTCATTGGTGGCCTTTCTTTTTTCAATGACTTTCTGATGCGGGGTAAAATTATCATTGTGCCAACATCCGTGTATATGATAAAAATGCTAGAGCCACTTTCGAATCCTGACTTATTAACTGTCATATTTGATAAAAGAAACCGTCATGTGATATGGTTGATGAAGCTACGTGTGAGTTAACGATGGAAGCTAAGATGGCTACAACCTCCAAGAGGTCTCATCTTCGGAAGCGGCCCTAGCTTTCAAGGTGGCCTCATCTTTGGACTCGGCCCCAGACTCTAAAGTCGGCTCTAGTCGGCCTTAGCACCGACTCAGCGCCAAGACGACCTCAAATCCGAAAGCGGCCCCAACTTCCAAGGCGGCTTATCTCCGAATTCGGCCCCAGCTTCCAAGGCGGCCTCATCTCCAAATTCGGCCCCAGCTTCCAAGGCGACCTCATCTCCGGACTCGGCCCCAGTCGACCTTGGCCTCCAGAGTAGGCCTCAACACCGACTCGGACCCAGTTGGCCTCAGCACCGACTCAGCCCCATAGTCGTGTAGGGAGAAATAAACTCCGATGCATGCATATTTTAAAATTTGATAACTATTATCAATGCGAAAACTAAAAGATTACATATTAATCTATCTAATATGCATCAAGATCATATCTTTGCCTTATATATAGGATCGCTTGATCTAAAATATGCATATAAATAAAATCATCAAGATCATATCTTGATCCTTAAGGTAAGAAGTCGTACTTCTTGCCTTGAATCATGCCTTAAGATCTAGGGATCATATCACTTACCTTAAGGGCAGTTGGTAAATCCTTTTATGCTCTGCAGCCGTTCAATCGCCCGGCCTCTAGTATCGTCCATGCGAAGCCCCGAATGATCGGATTTTCGGGAGTGCTAGCTCGCGGAAAAATAACTTTGCTGATCTTGAATCCTTCCACTTGAATCTTCCTCCAAGATCCACCAAGCTTCCACTAACACCAGAATCACCAGATTTTCTATTCTAACCTTTTAGAATTCAATCCACGATATATCGTGTGTTGTTGTTTTGTGTAATTTGGTGAGGGATGTCCTCTATTTATAGTCTCATTTTAGCCAGCCCATTGAATTCTAACATTTAGAATTCCGTCGTTCGGTAAAAAGCAAAGAGACGCCGAACCAAAGAGGAATGACGTTTGGTTAATTCCTACGTTCGGTGAAAACCAAATAGTCGCAATGTTTGGCTAATTCCGACGTTCGGTGAAAACCAAAGAGTCACAGTGTTTGGCTAATTCAAAGAGGTACATGAATTCTAACACTTAGAATTCCAACGGGAGAAGATTAATGTCAGGCATTAAATTCTATATGAGAATTTAATCTCTCATAAGATGAGATTTTAGCCATCTCATCATGTGAGATCCTTATGCGAGAGGTTTGGGTTCAGGTGATAGTTTAATCTGATCTGAATTTATTGGACTAAACCCACATAGATCATGGTCCTAGCCCAAATCAAATTTGGCTAGTCCTGAATCTATTTAAATCCAAATCAAGTCTAATTTCAAATCAATATTTGAAATTGACTAGTCCTTCTAATAGACTTAAACCAAATTGAATCTTATTCACTTGTACTTAACCCAATTGAGATAATTCAATCAATCAAATTGATTAATTAAATCATATACGATTCTCAATCGTTGATCAGCAAATAGATCATCCTAGGAAACTTCTATGCGTGTGACTCTCTAGGTTCGAACCTAAGCCGGTAGCATAGAAACAACTTTCTATACTAATCGATGTGCCCATCTAGCAATGGAACCCGACGTCCGGATAGGTCGAAGAGTTGCCGAGCAAACTCCAAGAACCCTAAGAAACAGTTACCGTATAATTCATCCTCTTGACCACAAATGCTAAGGATGGCTTAAGAGCCTGTCAACTCTAAACAGCAAATCCATAAAGTGATTTCAATTTTAGTGATCATGTGACTTTCACATGAAGTGCCTTGGCCAAGGTCTTGCTAAATTGAAACACAAGCATTTCTCCTTTTAACGGGATAGGTCAAATTCCATCTTGATCCACAACTAACTACCACAAGTACTTGACTACACCCAGTAACCTTTCGTAGCTGGATTAGAAATTTAGGTGGTCCGGCACCTAAGTACAATGAGTTGCTTGTAAGCCACTGGTTGTGATCTTCAGGTCTGAAGGATACTTATACCTATATCTTCTCGGATTAACTCTTGACAGTAGAGTATCCGAAAATGAGTCACGTTCGGTGAAATGTACTCCTACACTTTCACCTGTATGTCATACCAGTGTCTCTACACTCCTTGGTTAAGAGGACAACCAACAAATATGATATACAACGTCCTATAATTGATAGTACTATGGCCCTGTCATAGTATATCATTTGGTCGCGAATTCTTTTAAGGACCTTCAAAGATAAATCCTTCTTTATCGTGAAGGAAGATCATGAGGGCTTCATTACCATTAGGAGTTTTAAGAAGATGTTCTTGTAATGAATAAACTGCCAAATAACTTTTATTAATATATCAATTTATATACAATTTACATTAGCACAATCATCAAATGATTGGCTTTAGGATACAATTCCCAACAAACTCCCACTTAGCCTAAAGCCACTCATTACAGTATCTAATACCCATCTTCAATTTATAGTCATCAAACTCCTTGATGCTGAGTGCTTTAGTAAATGGGTCACCTAGGTTTTCCTTTCCATCAATCTTCTGAAGATTTATGTCACCTCGGTCTACAATCTCTCGTATGAGATGAAACCGGCGCAGTATGTGCTTGGTGCGCTGATGTGCTCGTGGTTCCTTTGCTTGAGCTATGGCACCAGTGCTGTCACTATACAACAGGACTGGTCCATCTATGGAAGGTGCCACTCCAAGCTCAGAGATAAACTTTCGCAGCCACACAGCTTCTTTCACAGCATCTGATGTAGCGATGTACTCTGCCTCGCACACCGAATCTGCCACTGTATGTTGCTTGGAACTTTTCCAGCAAATAACTCCTCCATTTAGGATAAACACGAAACCCAATACACTTTTGCTATCATCATGATCTGATTGGAAACTGGAATCAGTATATCCAACAAGTTTCAAATCAGACTCTCCATAGACTAACCACTGGTCCTTAGTATTTCTCAAATACTTAAGGATTGTTTTAACAACTTGCCAGTATTTTTCTCCTAGATCAGATTGGTATCTACTCACTACTCCTAGTGAGTATGCCACATCTGGTCTTGTATGTCATGGTGTACATAATCAATCCCACTGCCGAAGCATATGGAATTCGACTCATACGTTCTCTTTCATTAGGAATTGTCGGACAATCCTTCTTAGAAAGATGAATTCCATGGCCTATCGGAAGATAGCCTTTCTTGAAATTCTCCATGATAAACCTCTTTAGCACGATGTCAATGTACGTAGATTGGGATAAACCAAGCATCCTCTTAGATCTATCTCTATAGATCTTCATCCCTAGGATGTATGATGCTTCTCTCATATCTTTTATAGAGAATTATGATGATAACCATGTCTTTATTCCTTGTAATGCAGGGATATCATTTCCGATTAAGAGAATATCATCCAAATAATACAAGAAATACAATAACGGAATTGTTAGCCCATTTATAAATGCAAGGTTCTTCTTTTTTCTTAATAAAGCCATAAGATTTAATCACTTTATCAAATCGTATGTTCCAACTCCTAGATGCTTGCTTAAGTCCATAAATAGACTTCTGTAGCCTGCACACTTTAGACTCGTCTTTAGATATAAAACCTTCAGGCTGTATCATATACACCTGTTCTTCTAAATCACCATTTAGAAAAGCGGTTTTAACATCCATCTGCCAAATCTCATAATCGAAGTGTGCTGCTATAGCTAGCATAATCCGAATGGATTTCAGCATTGCCACAGGAGAAAACGTTTCGTCATAGTCAATACCATAACGTTGACGATACCCCTTAGCAATCAGACGTGCTTTATAGGTCTCAACCTTTCCGTCTGCGCCTCTTTTCTCTTGAAAACCCACTTACACCCTATGGGTTTTATCCCTTCGGATGGATCAACTAATGTCCATACATTATTGTCCTTCATGGAATCAAGTTCGGATTTTATGGCATCAAGCCATTTATTAGAGTCAGTCCTTTGCATAGCATCCATATAAGTGATCGGATCCTCGTTGTTCTCATCGAGGTCAACAAGATCTTCATTCTGGACCAAGAAATCTAAGTATCTGTCCGGTTGATGTGGTACTCTACCAGATCGCCTTAATGGTGCATCTAGAATGGGTTGTGAGTTTGATCTAATCAACTCAGATTCTAAGGGTTCACTGGTTTGTGTTGTTCCTTCTACTTGATGAACTTCCTCAAGTTCAATATTAGAGCTATTTGTTCCTTCACTAAGGAACTTCTTTTCAAGAAAAAATACTCTATTACTAATGAACAACTTTTATTCTTCAGTATTGTAGAAGTAATATCCTTTGGTTTCTTTCGGATAGCCAATAAAAAATATTTGTCAGATTTGGGTTCAAGTTTGTCTGATTTTGCACGTTTCACATAAGCCGGACACCCCCAGACTCTCAGATAGGTAATAACCGGTTTATGTCCATATCACATCTCATGTGGAGTTTTAGAAACAGACTTACTTGGAACCTTATTAAGAATATGACAAGCTGATTCTAATGCGTATCCCCAAAATGATATTGGCAAGCTTGCAAAACCCATCATGGACCGAACCATGTTTAACAGGGTTTGATTCCTTCTTTCTGACACACCGTTATGCTGCGGTGTTCCTGGAGGAGTCCATTGGGAGAGAATCCCATTCTCCCTTAGATATGTTATAAAGTCATTTGAAAGGTATTCGCCTCCTCGATCTGATCGAATGGTCTTAATACATTTTTCTGTTTGTTTTTCTACTTCTTTATGATATAGTTTGAACATTTCAAATGATTCAGATTAATGTCTCATAAGATAGACATAACTGAACCTAGAAAGGTCGTCTGTAAAAGTAATGAAGTAGTAATATCCACCTTTGGCACAAGTGCTCATTGGTCCACATACATCAGTATATACTAGACCCAATAGCTCTTTGGCTCTTTCACCTTTTCCAGTAAAAGATGACTTGGTCATTTTACCAAGAAGACAGGATTCATAGGTAGTTAATGATTCACAATCATCAACTCGAAGGATGCCCTCCTGAGTTAACCTGTTTAATCTGTTCTTATTGATATGACCCAGCCGATGGTGCCAAAGATAATGTTTGTGACATCAGTTGTTCTAGGGCGCTTACTTGATTCGTACACTACATTCACAGGCTGTGATAATATATAAATGCCATTAGATAAATGCCCAGTCATTACAGTGACTCCATTCATAATGATATTCAAAGTAACATCCTTTATTGAAATTTTATAATGACTTTTGGCCAGAAGGCCTACAGAAATTACGTTCAACAAGAACGTTGGGCAAAAATGACAATCATTTAGTATAATGACATTTCTATTGAAAACTATTTCAAGAACTCCTAATGCCAGAACTGGAACTAATCTTCCATCGCCGACATTAAGGAATCTTTCATTATCCTCAAATCTTCTAGTGACCTATAGTCCCTGCAATGAATTGCAAATGTTAAAAGGACTCCCGGTATCCAATACCCAGGTCTGATTATCATATACAGAAAAATTACAAGGTGTTATCATATAAATACATTGTTGAGCAACATCTTGCCCCTTTTTCTTCTTTGGCCTGTTTGGATCAAGTGTGGCAATGTAAAGAGGACAGTTCCTCTTCCAGTGCCCTTGCATCTTGCAATGAAAGCATTCAGCTTGACTTTTATCAACTTTCTTCTTCTGCATTTGACCACTTATAGATGTCCTAGCATGTTGCACCTTTTTCTTATTCTTTTTCTTCTTTCCTTTCCCAAAGGGTTGACGTCCTACCTTAGATCCTTCAACCACATTAACCAAACCCTTAGAGAGCTGGTTATCCTTCTCAAAGTTCTGTAACAACCCCAACAAACCGTGGTAGTTGACTGCAGGCTTTGTCATTCGAAAATGAGTAAGGAAAGGTCGGAAGGATGGAGGCAAGGAATTTAGGATCGCATCTTTTCCCAACTGCTCATGTAGGGGAAAGCCGAGCTTGCTTAGCAGTTCTATCTTCTTGATCATGTACAATACATAACCAGTGACAGGAGATCCATCCCTCATTCGAGCATTAAAAATAGCATAACTAGTTTTGCCTTTCAACGTCGTCAGGTGTGCCGAAAGATTCATTCAACGCTTGAATGATTTCTTCTGGCTAAGCATTCTCAAACTGGCGACCGAATTCATCGTTCATTGCTGCTAGCATGATGCAACGTACGCTAGTTCTATCACTGAGTCACTTCTGATAAGTGTCTTTCTCATAACTTTGTGTGTTTGCATCAGGTATCTTTGGTGCAGGATTATTCAGAATATATAGAATCCTCTCATGCTCAAGGACGATCTTAAGTTTTCTAAACCAGCTATTGAAATTTGAACCATTCAACTTGTCACTATCCAATAGGGACCTTAATGATAAATTAGTGGCCATTTTCTGCATAAGGAAAAACTAAAGTTTATTAGTATATAAATTGATTCAGTCTAAAGACTTAGACTTTAGTCTAAAGATTCTCCCACTATTTTGTTCAAATTGGCAGCCTCTACACCCCAATTCAAAGAATTATTCTTAATTCTTTAGTGGGCACTAAGATCTACATAGACTACATACAGGCCTAAGTGAAGCTTTGCCCAACCCATATGCATCTAAGAGTAGGTTCAAAACTAATTGTTTCCCCAAACAATTCTTAGTGTTCAGTTTTTCCCCATGTTTCTCTTCAGCAGGCATGGAGTGCCTCCACTGAAAGTTCTGGTTAGGTTCAACCATTAAATGATATAATCAGTGTAACCTATCAATAGACAACCAAGCCCGAGTGAAGCTCGGCCCACCTGACTGTCTATTTAATAGTTACGCTGACTTATCATATAATGAATGATAATTCTGATGGTTGACAAGCATAGGCATGGAGTGCCTCCAATGATTATCAATACATCGGACTCATTATCATCCACCTTAATGGGAGGCTATGATCTAGTTATCATATAACTATTTCATTTTAAGGACCTAATAATTTTAGAGGATTTAATAATCTAAAGACAAATTGACTAATCAAGTTCTCCCACTGAATCTATGAAATCGGTAGAATGAAACAAGATTAAGTCTGGTTAAGTGCACCTAAATCAGTCAGACTGATTTTCTTACAGGCATGGGTCAACCCGAATCAGGTAAATGATCAGAATCATAAATGGTTCACCATATTGACCAGGTAAGTGAGATCGATGGAAGGGATATGCCATTAACTCGTTAAAGACGCATCAATACGAGTAGCTCCCAATTAAAAACCATTCGATCGTTGATCCTAGAGCAACTTGCCAACTCACCTTGACATCATATGGTTAACCAATTTTTGATTTGACCATCTAAGAGATTCATGCTCAACCACGGAGCCTAATCTACTTTCATTTGGTTTAATCAAAGAGAAGGACATGATCAACTACAACTATTGTTTGATTTAGAGCATTCTTAACCTAATCTAATTAATTTAGATTTGATCAAATACTCTTTTAGTCCAGTTGATTTAAACCTTAGGGTCTAACCCTTTATGGATCCGATTTAGCTAACCTAAAAGATTAAATATATTTCATGTTTACATGTCATATATTTTAATCAAGCATCACTTGCATTATGTTACTACTCATAATTCCTATATTTAGATCATATCTAAAAAGATTATGAATTAATAATTAACATTCAAATAAAACTCTCATAAATATTTGTATGTTTCATAACATAGATTACAAGCCATCATATCTCATATCTATGTTTTTATACTAAACATGCAAATATAATGCTTTTATACAACATCAATATGTATCAAATATAAAACATATTTTGAGAGTGTGTGTAATCTGTGTTTTGAAGCCAAAGATCAATTTAAATTATCTTTTGACTAAACATCAAGAACCATAACGTCATGACAATATGTCACAGAATACCTCATTGAATGGGTAATTTGGATTTTTAATCCATCTGTGACCGAATAGACCTGTGATCCTATTTAGCTTTGATTACACAATTAATGAGAGCATTAATCTTACATGCAATAAATTAGATCAATGACGAAACCATGGCTCTGATACCATTTGTAGGGAGAAATAAACTCCGAGGCATGCATATTTTAAAATTTAATAACTATTATCAATGTGGAAACTAAAAGATTACATATTAATCTATCTAATATGCATCAAGATCATATCTTTGCCTTATATATAGGATCGCTTGATCAAAAATATGCATATAAATAAAATCATCAAGATCATATCTTGATCCTTAAGGTAAGAAGTCGTACTTCTTGCCTTGAATCATGCCTTAAGATCTAGGGATCATATCACTTACCTTAAGGGCAATTGGTAAATCCTTTTATGCTCTGCAGCCGTTCAATCGCCCGGCCTCTAGTATCATCCACGCGAAGCCCCGAATGATTGGATTTTCGGGAGTACTAGCTCGCGGAAAAATAACTTTTCTGATCTTGAATCCTCCTACTTGAATCTTCTTCCAAGATCCACCATGCTTCTGCTAACACCAGAATCACCAGGATTTTCTATTCTAACCTTTTAGAATTTCAATCCACGACATATCGTGTGTTGTTGTTCTATCTAATCTGGTGAGGGATGTCCTCTATTTATAGTCTCATTTTAGCCAGCCCATTGAATTCTAACATTTAGAATTCGTCGTTCGGTAAAAAGCAAAGAGACGCTGAACCAAAGAGGCGCGGCGTTTGGTTAATTCCTATGTTCGGTGAAAACCAAAGAGTCGCAATGTTTGGCCAATTCTGACATTCGGTGAAAACCAAAGAGTCACAGTATTTGGCTAATTCAAAGAGGTACATGAATTCTAACACTTAGAATTCCAACGGGAGAAGATTAATGTCAGGCATTAAATTCTATATGAGAATTTAATCTCTCATAAGATGATATTTTAGCCATCTCATCATGTGAGATCCTTATGCGAGAGGTTTGGGTTCAGGTAATGGTTTAATCTGATCTGAATTTATTGGACTGAACCCACATAGATCATGATCCTAGCCCAAATCAAATTTGGCTAGTCCTGAATCTATTTAAATCCAAATCAAGTCTAATTTCAAATCAATATTTGAAATTGACTAGTCCTTCTAATAGACTTAAACCAAATTGAATCTTATTCACTTGTACTTAACCCAATTGAGATAATTCAATCAATCAAATTGATTAATTAAATCATGTACGATTCTCAATCGTTGATTAGAAAATAGATCATCCTAGGAAACTTCTATGCGTGTGACTCTCTAGGTTCGAACCTAAGCCGGTAACATAGAAACAACTTTCTATACTAATCGATGTGCCCATCTAGCAATGGAACCTGACGTTCGGATAGGTCGAAGAGTTGCCGAGCAAACTCCAAGAACCCTAAGAAACAGTTACCGTATAATTCATCCTCTTGACCACAAATGCTAAGGATGGCTTAAGAGCCTGTCAACTCTAAACAACAAATCCATAAAGTGATTTCAATTTTAGTGATCATTAACTTTCACATGAAGTGCCTTGGCCAAGGTCTTGCTAAATTGAAACACAAGCATTTCTCCTTTTAACGAGATAGGTCAAATTCAATCTTGATCCACAACTGACTACCACAAGTACTTGACTGCACCCAGTAACCTTTCGTAGCTGGATTAGAAATCTAGGTGGTCCGGCACCTAAGTACAATGAGTTGCTTGTAAGCCACTGGTTGTGATCTTCAGGTATGAAGGATACTTATACCTATATCTTCTCGGATTAACTCTTAACAGTAGAGTATCCGAAATGAGTCACGTTCGGTGAAATGTAATCCTACACTTTCACCTATATGTCATACCAGTGTCTCTACACTCCTTGGTTAAGAGGACAACCAACAAATATGATATACAACGTCCTATAATTGATAGTACTATGGCCCTGTCATAGTATATCATTTGGTCACGAATTCTTTTAAGAACCTTCAAAGATAAATCCTCCTTTATCGTGAAGGAACATCTTGTGGGCTTCATTACCATTAGGAGTTTTAAGAAGATGTTCTTGTAATGAATAAACTGCCAAATAACTTTTATTAATATATCAATTTATATACAATTTACATTAGCACAATCATCAAATGATTGGCTTTAGGATACAATTCCCAACAAGTCGGCCTTAGCACCAATTTCGAAATCGGTCTCCTCACCAACTCCAGAGTTAGTACGATGCCATCATCGGTCTCGACATTAATACCAGAGATGGTCTTCGAATCTCGGTAGGGCCGAGCTATCTCAGTACCTCAGAAAGGTCGAGCTATCTCCAAAGGCAGGGCCGAGCTATCTCAGTGCCTTGGAAGGGCCGAGCTATACCCGAACCTCGACAGGGCTGAGCTATCTTAGTACCTTGCTAGGATCGATCCTCATCCCTTCAACGTAAGCGCCATTGCTGCTTCAAACCATGCCAAATATCTTGGAGGATGAACCATCCTGATCGCAAGAATAGCGGAATGAGTTTCCTAAAACAGAAACGGGAGCCAAATATAGCACTTCGTCCATGATCAACGGGATTCCAAATTTTCGATAAAGCGCCTGTCAGCTTCATCAACTGTCGATCCCCGTAACCGTTGGGATTCCGGCCTTATCGAATGCCAACTTCCTAAAACACATCCAAAAAATCAGGTAATGGCTCACCTTCTCGACAGCGTACAAATACCAAGTTTTAAGATCCCCCAGATACGCTTTCAAAGGTAATTTAAGCCCAAAAAACAACTCTAGCAAAGGTCATTGCTCCTGAAAAATTATCTCAAGGAGGAAGATCCTTCTGTTGAAGCCTTCTCCTTTTATTTGCTAGATTCATCTGAATGAGAGAGCGCTACATGCACCATTCTCAAACTGAAGAACAAATTTTTACAGTAACACTTTTCATGCCTTCTTGAGTTGATCTCCATTTCTAGGCTATATATATTTTGGTTATAAAATTTATAGTTTTATCTACGGTGTTTTTTTTTTGGTACAGACGGACGATCACACTAACCTCGTGCTAGTCAGCCCAGAATTATCAGAGTACAAAATTTGCTTGAGAGCAAGGGGACATGGGTCACCCTGATTCCATATCCAAAATTCCACATGATGGGCCACAGCAACCGCCACCCAGTCTGCCGCAGAATTAGCTTCCTGGTAGATATACCGAATGTGGACTCTGTGAGAACCCTGCAGAGCAGCTTGAATGTCACAGAGAAGAGGATTGTTGGGGATATGGTTGCAGTATCCCGTCCGGATCCACCGGATAACAAATAAAGAATCTCCCTTAATAAAAAGGCTGTGAGCATGAAGCCTCCGAACAGCATCGGAGATACCAGCCCACGTTGCATAAAACTTAGCTATAGGGACAGAAGAATCTAAGGAACCAAAACCGTCCGCCAACAGCAAGGCTCCATCAGTCCTACGAATAACGAAAGCTGACCCAGCAAGTCTTCCCCGTACACTTCTATCAAAGTTGATTTTTATAAACCCTAGAGGGAGGGCTCCCAAGAGATGAAAACCGTGTGACGGTTTGCTGCCGGAGCAGCAGGGGATCCCCAGTGGCCAGGGGTATAAAAATCAGAACCAGTGAGATGAAGTGCACTTTCAGCAAACAAAGATCTGACCTTCCGCTCTAATCTGTGAGAAGAAATAGTATCATTAGTAAAGATAAGCAGGTTCTGCAACAGCCAGATCTGATAGGCAGTAATAGCCCAAAGAGTACTCTGTTGTCGGGTGGTCCTCCGAAGATCATCAAGGAATGGGGAACACGAGGAATCAGAACCATCCACTCTGCATGTATAACCCATCCTCAACCAAATCCAGCTCAATCTGGGGCAGGTAAAGATAGCGTGGTCAGAAGTCTCCTCCTCCTGCTCACATATCGAGCAAGTCACCTCAACGGGAAGACCCCTCCTAGAGAGCAGGGAGCAGGAAGGGAGACAGTCCCACATGATCTTCCATATAAATAATTGGACCCTGGGATGAATGGAGAGCTTCCAAATCCAAACTGCATCCCTCGAGCCCTGGGTCTGTGGTCTATACACCTCGGTGAGGTCCTTAGTGGGAGCCCTAGAGAGACAAGATCTCCGCCACAACCTCATATCAGGTATGTGGCTCGGGATAAGAGGAATAGAAAGAATCCGTCAAGAAAGCTCATCCCCAAATAACCTGGTCACTGCAGGGGTATTCCAAGAGAAGATATCCTGAGTGATGAGATCCTGCACCATCATACAAAGCGAAACATCCACACTAATAAATGATGGCCATCAGAAAAGGGGGAGATCCAAGATCCAAATATCTTGAATAACATCGACCGAGGAACCATCGCCGATCATCCACGAAATATTGTTCAGGATAGTCAGAGCATGACGATATACCTCCTTCCAAAAGAAAGAATACCCGCGAATAGGCTGAGGGTCCATTAAAGGAGACCAATCACCATATCTAGCTCGCATGAAGGAGCTCCAGAGGCAGTGAGGATCAAGAATGAACCGCGAGGCATGCCTTGCCAATAGAGCCTCTCTTCTAACAAGCAGTGACTGGATACCAATACCACCTTCATGCAGAGGAATACAAATCAAATCCCAAGCCTGAAGATGAATACCATGACCATCCTGCATAGAAGCCCACAGAAAGTCCCTAAAATATCGCTCAATCCTCTGCAGACAAGTAATAGGGACCGCAGCATTAGATAGAAGATGCAGAGGAAGGGACTTAAGGACAGAGCGAATAAGAGTGATCCTCGCCATCATAGATAATTCGGTAACTTGCCAACCATCAATCCGATCACGAATGTGTCGCTCGAGGTTAGTGTAATCACCAATACGAGAATGTCTTCCCAAAATAGGGATTCCCAAGTATGATAGCCCATCAGCCTTGGTAAAAATGCCCAGAGCTTGATGTATAGCTTCCCTAGTAGACCTGAAAGTCTTGGGGCTGAAGCAAATCGTGGACTTATCTAAATTAAACTTCTGACTAGAAGCTCGACAGTAGCACTGAATAAGAGAAGCATAACTAGCTGCATTATAAAGAGAAGCCTGGCCTAGGAGAATACAACCGTCCACAAAAAGAAGGTGGGAGACAGAGGGCCCCGAGGGACTAGCCACAAAGGGGGCAATGCGACTATCCTGCTGTGCCTGATGAAAAGCACGAGAAAGGTCGTCCGTAGCCAGGACAAACAGAAACGGGGATAATGGGCATCCTTGTCTCAAACCCACAGTAGAATGGAAGAAAACAATTTGCATACCATTAATGATTAGAGAGAAGATGGCTTATGGATGCATGCCATAATCCAGTCAATTAACAGATCGTGAAAACCAAATTCAAGCAGAGTTCGGTGCAGAAAAGCCCAGCTCAGCCTGTCGTAGGCACGCTCCATATCAAGCTTAACTGCCATGAGACACTGCATGACCGAGGCTCTCTGAAGATCATGTATAAACTCCTGCGCAATAAGAACATTATCGAAAATACTCCGGCCTCTAATGAAAGCCCCCTGTTCAGTAGAGATGAGCTGAGGAATCACCACATGCAGACGGAAGACTAACAGGTGCGCACAAACCTTGTACAAGGTGGTGCACAGACTGATTGGTCGAAAGTGTTGAGGGGTAGAAGCATTAGAACGCTTCGGCACAAGAGTGATGAGAGTCCGATTCCAGTCAGTAGGAATGGATTTGGAAAGGAAAGCACTCTGAATAGCCTGAGTAACCTCCTGACCAATAATGTCCCAATAATGATGGAAAAATAATGGCGGAAAACCATCAGGGCCAGGCGCCTTGTTAGGCCCAAGGTCCCATAAGGCCATGCGAATCTCATCAGCAGTGATGTACCTGATCAGGAGGTCATTCTTATGAGCAGAGACCTTCTTAGAAGGAGGAACCCAGAAAATAGGAGCCCCCGCACCTGAAAGCTCAGTCCATCTAGACTGGAAGAACTGAAGCAACTGGTCCCGGATAACAACAATATCCTCCTGAAGATTCCCCTCCTCATCAAACAAATGCCAGATCCTGTTAGCTGCCCGACGCTTCAGAGTAACCTGATGAAAAAAATCTGGTATTGCGTCCCCCTTCCGAATCCACTGAACCCTAGATCTCTGCCTCCAATAAGACTCCTATTGCAAAAGTAGGGAGTGGTGAAGAGCAAGCTTAGATCGAAGAGAGAAGAGGTCAGGATCAGGGAGACAGCCATCCCGGTCCTCCCTGTCCTGGAGGATAGCAATGTCAACTTCCCCTTGCTCAATATGTCTCACTAAGTCCCCAACCTCGAGTCTGTTCCATCTAGAAAGGCGACGTCTAACCAACTCCAACCGCCTAGAAAGTCGATAAATAGCATTACCTCTCATCGGTAAATGCCAGACCTGAGCTATAATGGCCCGAGCCGAGGGGTAGAAAGTCCAAAACTGCTCAAATCTAAACTATAGTCGTTGATGAAGATCAGTGTCAGTGGAAATCAAGATGGGACAGTGATCGAAAGCAATCTGGGGCAGGTGAGTGATAGTGGCTGAAGGAAACATCTGGGTCCATTGGTCAGTGGCCAAGGCTCTATCCAGTCTTTCCCAAACACGAGCCGAACCCTGGCGATTATTACACCAAGTGTATTGGGATCTCGAGAATCCCAAATCCAGCAGACTAGCTGAGGAGATAAAGGATCTAAACTCAGAAATATCAACTGAATCAGTAACCTACCTACCACCTTTCTTTTCGTTAGCAGCAGCAATACAATTAAAGTCACCAGCCGAGATAGAAGGAATACCCTGAGCAAGGAGAGAGAGAATCTTGGACCATAGAACATGCCGTTCCTTGAAATCAGTGCTAGCGTAAACTCCCGAGAGGAGCTAGGGGTCAGAAGACCCCTCCGAAATAAAAAGAGCAATCTGTTGATTACACTGATGAAAGGCATTCACCGAAATCGAGGAGTGGCGCCAAAAAGCAACAATCCCATTGGATAGGCCTTCAGACTCACAGCATAAGAAGACCAAGATCTGGCAGCCTGTCTCTGACCAAACTGTCTCCCGATAACCAGGTTTCTAGAAGAATACATATGTCAAAATTATGAATCTGCAACAGTCTACCAAAGGAGGATCGAAAGGAAGGCTTTTAAGCTCCTCTAACATTCCATATAAGGATTTTCATTTACAATTAGGCAGGGGCGTGGAGCCCACCCTGATCTTCCAACATAGCCGAATCAGAAAGGTACCCAGTAGACAGGGTACCACCCACTTCCATCTGAGTAGTGCAATCCATCTGGTGATTATCAACCGCTGGACAACAGCCTCAGGTACAGTTTCAGCAGACCGAGAGGCATCCACAGGGAGAGTGGAATCCATAGGCTGACCCTGAATTGCCAATTTGAGGCAGGATAAGATCGAATCATGGCAACGATTCTCACCCTTTGTTGACTGACCCATATTCGTAACACGGTCAGAACCCTGACTAGAAGAGGCCTTTTCGGGCCTACTATCCAAAATAGCAGGACCCCGGCCAAGGTTCAGAATAGCAGTAGGGGTAAGGTTCTCCTTTGGATCCTTTGAAGTTGATGCAATGCCTTTACCTTTCTATTTTTCACTTTTGGAGATAGTGCACAGGGAATAGGACTCCTCAGGCCTGGCCCACTTTGAAGGACCTGGGTTGGCATCCGTCCGAGCCGCGGGCCTACAATCCCAATTGCCTGCACCAAGAAGGGCAAATGGGTTCTTTGAGTTCAAGTTTTGGATCACTGATAGCTGAGGGTTAGAGGCTTCTGTCTGAATATTAGACCTCTCTGGAACATTGGAACTGGAACAGAGTCTCTTAACCGGCATGCAACATTTTGCACTGGCGCCCTCGGACAGCCCAGCAACCACCATCGAACCAGTCGAGACTTGATCCGAGGCCACAACCACAGTGTCACAAGCCTTGCCGGACTTCGAGGAGCGCCGCCGAGCCAGCTTGCCAGGAGTTAACAAGCCATCGGATGGAGGGCCAGGCCACAAAGCTACAGCCGAGAGAGGTTCAGATGCTGCAGGGATGATCCCGGAAGATTGCAAGGACTTCTTTCGCACCGAACCAGAGGGTCTCCGTTGGCGAGTGGCCGACATCCAAGGGCCAAATTTAGGGCCAGACGAAGACAACTCTGGATCAGAAGATGGGGAGGATAGTGAACAGGGCCCAGAAAGATGAATCGACCCACAACTAGAGCAGATACCTTTGAGATGCTCAAACTAGAATTGCTGCCAGAAGGGAGAACCCATCCCCTGGACTTTGACTCCCGGCCGGAGAGGGCGCCGGAGATCAACTCGAACACACGCTCTAGCAAACCCCCCTGGACAGTAACCAAGTAGCAGAATCAGAGAAGACAAACTGTCCTGCCGGCGCTAGAATAGCTCCCAACACCGCGTCATTCCAAAACTCCATAGGAAGAGAGGGCAGTCGCACCCAAAGGAGGCCCGAGGACACAGAATCCATAGCCGGAACAAACTCCGGACGCCAACCCTCAATGGCAATAGGTTGTCCATTGACCACCCACAGACGGCCTATCACCATCTCCTTGGCATCGGAGTCATCAAAATGGAGATGCCCGCACGCCGAAATTCCCTAATGATGGCTTCAAGCGAAACCTAGCGTTGGAAGGTGCGAGCCAAGATAGCCTTCTCCTTTTAGTAGGCGCTTGCCACCTCCAACGCCACTACAGGGATTTGGACTACATCGAAAAAATGGCCCTCCAGTTCGTCACCTCTATCGGTGATGAGGAAGAAGAGACCCATACAAAGCTAGACACCGACCCCTGTTCCACGCCATCCGAGCATCAAGAGCCCCATCAGCCCACCACTGAGAGCACGAATCTTAAAGCCGAAGAGAAAAGAGCGCTCATTCCAATATCACGTGGGAAATTTTCGGTCTGGATTGTGAAATCATAAATAAAGAGAAATTTAAGGATAAAATATATGGTATAAAAGACTGAATGGTAGGCTTGATACGGATGAGATTGCCTCCCGACTCCCGAGGAGGTAAAAAATTTAAAAAAAAATAAAAAACAAAACAGCTGAACTCGGGAATCCGCTTCCACGTCCGCGACCCCGCGTCCCCCAGCACCAAAACGCTGACCCCTACGCTACGCCGCCCCGCTTCGCGAAAAAGAGCCACCGAGCCCCCACTAATCCGACACGCAGTCATGTGAACCGCGCACGCGGAAGAGAACCGTGTTCTCGAAAGGAAACTCCTGGCGACGACCGACAATGCCCAGTTCGGACAAAATTTCTATGCGGAATTTTAATCCTCCGTCCACTTTCTCCGCTAAATCCATCCAGCCAGTTAACATGCAGTCGTCAATTTGCGAAACTATGACGCTGGTTTCTGACGCTGAAAACGGACGGCTAGATGATAGCCTCGTTACCGCATATAACATCTGTACGGGCGTTCGGATTGTCGTGCACTCCATGCCGACGAATCCTACCTCCAGGATCCGACTCCCCTCCCTCTTATGGGCAGAGGAGGGGGAGAGAGGGAATGGAGAGCAGCGAAAGCGTGCTCCACAAGCGACCTCTCCCTCCGCAAAACCCTAGATCGTCTCCGGCTCCCCCGTTCCTCTTTCGATCATAACTTGTTTCCTCCTATCCGAGATTGATCTAGATCTCGCGGAATTCAGCTCCAGTGCTCCCTGAATCCGTTCTGTCCGCGGAGAAAGCGATCTTTCTCACCTAGCTGAGATCAAGCTGGGTTCTTTCGCAATCCCTTCTGCGATCGTTTGAATCCACTCCGATCCCAATCCCATATCCATTGCACTACATTTGTTCGCTTGATTTCGGTATTTATTCTTAATTATTGCCTCGATCGCTGTTGGTCTTGGATCGGTTGTAAAGATCTGAATTTCACCTGCATTGCTTGTGATCTCTATCTATAATCTCATTAATCCTGGTTTGGTATTAGTACGAGTATTGACTGTGATTTGTTGATTGTTTTGGTGTTTTCTGAGGATTTTTGAGTGGATTTATTCTTGGGTTGGATCTGGAGTAATGGAATTGTGAATCAGAGTATATTGGGGTTGTCGGCCATGTCGGTTCCATCAGGGAATGCGGTGGTCCCGGAGCAGATGCAGTTTTCCGGTGGTGGACGTGGTGGAGGACGAGTCGGCGGTGGCGGCGAGGTGCAGCGGCAGTGGTTTCTTGATGAGAGGGATGGGTTCATTTCATGGCTGAGAGGGGAGTTTGCGGCGTCGAATGCCATTATTGACCTTTTGATCCAACACCTCCGGGCCATCGGCGAGCCCGGGGAGTATGATCACGTTGCCGGGTTCATTCACCAGCGGCGCAGCCTCTGGCAGCCCGTCCTCCACTTGCAGCAGTACTTCCCGGTGGCTGAGGTGATGTTTGCCTTGCATCAGGTGACTTGGAGGAGGCAGCAGCAGAGGCACTTCGATGGGCCGAAGGAGAAGGATGGGAGGAAGCCGGGGTTTGTGTACCGGCAGGCACATCGTTCTGAGGCTGTGCGGGAGAACCACAACTCCGCTGCTTCAGTTTCAATTGAGATGGATGCCGTCAGGGCGGAGAAGGTGGAAGATAAGTTGAAGAAAAGAGTAGATTCGATGCCGAAAGGCGACGCCCAGGTGTCCGAAACGAAAGACTTATCAGATGCGGCAGAGAAGAACGGTGAGCATTTGTAACTTTTCCTCTGCTGTCGTGTTCTTATCATTCTGGTGGTTACCATGAGCATTTTTATATTAGTCTGAGGTAAATGATTTCATAAATGATTTGTTGATCTGTTTTGACGACGCTTGTCTCCAAAGAACAGATAATACGTGTAGCATTTCTGACCTTTTATATAAAATTTATTAACTATGTTTTCAATATGATTTTGAATATTCTCTGGCTTTTAAAGTTAGGTTGCTGATGCATGATATAAATCTTGTAGAATACAGTGTCATGGTAATGATAGGTATCTTTTCTCTCCAGGGAGGTAAGTTACAAACTGGATGTCTCCAATTAAATTTCTCCCATACCAGCGGAGGAATGAATTTTGTATAAATATTGCAACACAATGACCATTGTAGTTTCTAATTTACTATCTTGATGCATTGCATTACATCCAGGGATAGGCGATATTTCAATCTCCAAGAACAATTGCACCCTGAAGGAGGGAGAAAATATGGTTGGAGCTGAGTGCAGTAAGTTGGAGCCTGCTGTTACAGATGTTAGCACAAACTTGACAGGTATGCAGTTTACAATTCACAGTCTTAAAAGATCTTTTAGATGAGAACAGAAAATGGACCTTGGTATTCAGGATCTATTTTAATATGCACAATGTGCAGTCAAACTTCAAAATTGGTGCAGCATGTCGAGGTCTATTAACAGTTCCACAGTCATAAGATTTTCTTTGCTTCTTCCTGCAATGAACAGAATTATGTTTTTCATGATTACATTTCAGAAGCCACAATTTCACATTACAAGGAAATTTCAGCTCCTAAAAATTTGCTGGGAAAAAGGTTGATCTCCTATGGTCTACTGAGAATGAACATAATCCTCCATGGCATGATTGCATCCAGTTTGCGACAAGTAATTAGTGCATCGAACTAGTCATGCATAATTTGAAACCATACTCATCATTAGTGCATCGAAGTACTCATTCTCTTGACGCAACAATCCATTCTTCAAATATGACAATGTAGATAGATGACTCTACCTTTGATACATTTATCAGTAATTAGATAATATTCTAGCTTTTTGTGAAGCATCTTGCTTGGCCTTCTTGTCTTGATGGACCTCAAGATATTGAATTAGTTTCCCAGTGGTCACAATCCAATCACCAAACTCCTCAGGTTATCCATTCACATTTGAAATTTCAACTTCTCAACTTGCACTTTTATTTTGCAATTAGATGGCTTAAGCTGATGATCTCATGGAATACATGCAAAAAGCTCCTAATAAGTGGACATGTGGAACTGATTAAAATTGAAATCTTGAAATTGTTTGAAATGATTGCTTCAACCTCACAAATATCCATTTCTTTTTTATCTCACTTTTTTCCCCTTTCTGGTGGGAGTCTCTTAATAAGTATCCTAGGATAATTTTATTCTTTCTTCTAACGGCTTTATGATATTTATTATTGCCATCAAAGGATAGCATGCTATTTAGTTTTTTGATCAACTTCAAAATTACTCCATCGAAGAAAGAATATTGAAGGAACTTGAATCTAGAAGATCGCCATCATTATTTATCATTGATGCCTCCTGTTTTTTCCCAACCAAAGGCGGGTTGGGTTTGTAGCCAAACTCTAAGCTGAGAAGAATTATTGTTCAATCCTTCAAATTCTGTTTGAGTGCTGGGGTCTGTTTGAATGCTGGGGAATTGAAGGAAGGGACATCAAAATGGTGTATCTAATTTGGCTATAATGGCACAGTTATCTTTGCATCTTGGAACATCATCATCATCATCATTATTTCCTTTTGCTCTTCTTGAAACCAACGACATCCTTTGACTGAGCTGATTCTGGATATTGCAATTTTAAATTTCCTATTAATTGATAAGCAGACAATGAAACAAGGTCATTAATTTTTTTTCTTTTTTCTTTCCTTTTTTTTTTTTTGGGGGGGGGGGGGTGGTCACTTTGAGCATTTAAACACAGCTTTAGATGCAGCTGATTTCACATATTTAAGTTTTATCATGTCCATATAAGTGACAAACAGTCCTGTAAGATCTATTACCTGTAAAAAATTCCCCTTTATTATAATTCTAAGTGCAGCTTGAAGTCAAAAAAACCTTTTGAGGACAGTTGTTTAGGTGAACTTTACTCCTGAGCAGTTTCCTTGCGAGTTTCCTGGAAAATCATGATAGTGCAGTGAAAACTGAGATTAACTTACTGCCAATGTTCTCACATACAAATAAAGCTACAAAGCTCCATTACACATGAAAGTTCATCAAGTCCACTCATTTTGGCCTGGCAGCTTAACCAATGCTGTGGCCTGTGTACTGCACTAGTGCCCAATTACATAAATCCTCTTTTGCCATGTGGCCATGTGCACAAAATAGGAGCCCCGTACAATACTCAAGAAGTTATTAACATGATTTTAAGTCTTGACAAGATGTCTCACGAGATTTTTAAGTCTCGACAAGATGTCTCACAAGATGCTAGGATGGGTTGCTGTTCCAAGTGTTGGGATGGGACTATCCCGCTACTGTCGTAGTATTCTAATTGATGCATCATGGGACATTGTCCCTCCCAAATGTTGAAATTGGGTGGGATGGTGTTGCATCTTGTTCTATGAGAAAAAGGTGATGGTCCTATCCCATATGATTTAGAATTTTGCTATTAACAACTTTCAAACTAACTTTAAATGTGTGTGACCATAACTTGGTTACTTAGCTACTCCCAATTCATCCACATGTTGTTCTAATCTAAGCTAATTTGTTGTTCTTAAGATTTAATCAATAAGTTGATTGATTATGGTGAGTTGGATTGTAGTTGGAGCCATGATAGAGAAAACTTCCATTCCATCTTAGAAAGGAATTAAATCGCTACCCATGTCGATCATAAGGAAAATTTGAATGGAGGATGGGAGGCCTGGATCTAATCTTAAGTGCACGACCCAACCACTATCCCCTTCACTAGAGCTGCAAATGGGTCGAGTGAGATTAGGTCATGCTTGACTTGGGTCAAACATGGTTTCATATTTAAGTCATGATTTTGGATTTGGATCCAACCCATTTGTTAGTCGTATCGAACCGGATCCATGAAAAAAATTTGACCCAATGAGTCATTTGGGTTGAGTCGAGATCAAATATGAGTTAAAATCAATTCGAAATATTCGGTTTTGAATTGGGATTGGGTCGGACCGGATTTGCATTAGAGCCAAGCATCTAGTATTATTTTATAATTAAAATTTAACGATTGATTATTAAATATAAAATTATCAAAAAATTTAAATAAGACTAAAAAGAGTCAACCGAAACTTAAATTTTCATTCAAAAACTTTTAATTTCATCTAAGTAATTGGTTATTCTTAAGTTTACAAATTATGATTTTTAAAATATATATTGATATATTTTAAGGCATTATAAATAGTCAACCATGAATATTTAAATATAATTAAGTAAAAATAAATGAGAAGAGATATAGTTGTTAAGACAAAAAGAGGACTTAGTTTAAACGAGGGTTTATTGGATGGTTTGGTAAAGATAATTAGAGTAAAGAAAAATAAGATCTATATAATTTACATTTATGGATCAGGCTGAATTAAGTATGGGTCGGGTTGGTCCATTTTTTATTGATCCAAATTAGATCCAAATGACATGTGTCAGGTCGGGTTGAAAAATATAAGATCTAAACCTGATTTTAAATTTAGATCAGATCTAATTTTTGAGATTGACCTAATTCATGGATCTTTAAATATGGATCTAGTTGAATACGATTGAATTGGATCTGGATCAGTTCACATGAGGCCCATGTGACAGAGGGAGGCCATTGGATCTGATATAGAAGCATACTCAACTCAACTCAACTCATCTAAGCCTTTTCCCAACTCATCTGATATAGAAGCATGCGTCCATTATTTATTTTCACATTGCAGTTGCCATGTACTGACTCATTTGGTGATATGATTGCCTGTAAACAAATTGTACTCTTCAAGATGCTTGTTCCTCTGTTCTGCTTTGACTATTGTCATTTGACTTCCATGTTGTAATTAATGAAATGGCTTCAGTATTATTATCATTATTTTTCAATTAGATAACCACTCCAAAGTTAAGCTTCCATTGTTTTTTTTTTTTTTTCGTTTTAAAGGGACTAGCAATGATTCTATTCCTCACCATGGTGGAGATATTACCTCAAATGATGGGAAACAGATATTGACTCCTGTCTCCAAGGATTTTGTGGCAAATGAAATAGGTGACGGAAAGACGGTATAATCTCTTATACCATACTGTTCCCTCTTTTGTCTGTAACATCTTCCCCTTTAATGCAGGAAAATTTCTCTTTTAAGCCTTGTGGTGCATGCAAACCATTAAAGCATAAATTGGATTTTGCAGGTCAATGTTGTTGAAGGACTTAATCTCTATGAGGAGATATTGAATAGCTCGGAAATCACCCGACTTATTTCATTGACAAATGAACTGAGAGCTGCTGGTCGTAGAGGAGAGTTTCCAGGCATGCTCACTTTTGTCTATTTCTTCTCTCTGGAAAAGATGAGATGGCCACCATAGTTTTGCATGCATTGATGCAAATACAATGACATCCTGATCTAGGAAACCTTTTCTTATTTATTTCAGATGATATGAGAAGCTTCTTTGACTTTTTTCTATTTTAAGGGAAATGATAAATTTTTCAATGAAGATATTGATGCCATATATCTCAGTAATAGGTGAAGCACATTTGTTTTATAGAGCGGAGTGACCATAAAAGAAATATTCTCTTCTCCATTCTCCTTCATTCTCGTTTTACAGATAATTAAAAACGCACTTATGTAGGCATAACATTTGCTTCTAAGGTGGGAATGTCTCAAAAAAAGCACATAGGACTAGCAAAAATCTTCATTGCAATCACTTAACCATGTTCACTGTTTTAGTCCTTAAAAGAACTGAATCATAAGTATTAACTGTTGATAGAAGAATTTTTCTGGTTAGTGCTGACAAAAGTTTTCCTGTCAACTTTTAATATTAATTTTGATGGAGATCATAAATATGAGAATCATTAATTCTCAATTGAGCTTCACCTGGGTTTCTTAAGCGTATATTGTAATTCATTCATTTTATTATTTGATTTTCCTTCACTACAGAAAGATGATGCAACAAATATCAAACTAATATTATAAAGCACGGGTTGGAATCTGCAGGTCTGTCATTAATGGGGCATGTTGGGAAAACAATTGAATAGCATGCTAAGATTGTGGAAAATTATTTTCATGACCATAACAGAATGGCAAACTCTTCAATTTCATATAATTAATAAGTTTTCATCCCAATCTAATCACTGTTCTCTTTCTCCTCCTCTGATCCTCTTCTCTCCCCCCTCTCCCCACCCTTTTCTTCAGATGCCTAATATTTTTCTCTGCTGCTAATATTAATTAAGCTTATTCTCGCTTCCATATGCAATGCACACACTTGTATGCTAGCATATATGTGTATCTGTGCATGCTCTTGCTTACAACAAATTTGATTTTTGTTTGTTGAGTAGGGACTGATAAATAGAATTTATCTAATGCCATATGTCTCCTTAATGATTTGATGATGTCTTTCTCATGAAGCCTTTTTTATCATCGAAATGTTTTTGAGGGAAAGTCAAAATGTAAAGTAGGATATTGTTGTCATATGTTGAAGGAATTAAATGTGCTTATTTGGAAAATTGTTTGTGGATCTATTTTTATTTTGCTCAAAATAGTGAGGCAAGGAAAACAAACAGAGCCCAACTTTGCACATGTTAGCTCCATACATGTGTAAATGAACTTGAGGATTGGGAGTGGTAAGTTCTCATGTAAAAGAAAGCTGGTGATTTGCCTTGATGAAAATTAACTGCAATTTCAGGCCAAATCCAGAAAGTGTTGAAATAATGGAATTTTGATGTAACCTACAAGTAAGGGGAGGAAAATGACTGCGTGAATATGTTGTAAATAAAAAGATTTTCCGTTAAAATATTTTGGATCTGAAAATTACACATTCTTTGGCATGGATCAAGATCTCTGTCTATGTTATCCTTGCTGTTTTTCTATTTTGGCAAGTATCTAAATTTTTATATGACCTGGGTGGTAGTCCAATAGCCGTTACCATCATCCTGTTGTGAAGGAATTCACAGTTCAGATCTTCGTGAGTGCCAATGCGATTGCACAGGGGTGTAGCATATGTGGGCCCTGAGTTGATGTATACCAAGATTTAGTCTTGGTCTTTGAGATGGTTTGGTGTGGATTCACAGCTTGGGCCCTGTTAGAGAGATGCGTAGTTTAGGTGTTGCCATGGGGTGCAGAATGGGCATGATTTTGCCTGGTATTGAGGTTATTTGATGCAGGTAGGTTCCGATTTTGTTTGGTCTGGTGGCAAGTCAATATTGGATGGGCTACTTCATGTATGGTCCACTAACTTTTAGGCTGAATATGTTGAGAAAAGGTGAAAAATATCCTATTTTATGTAATCTTTCTAAAAGGTGATACTTAACCTTATAATCTATTTAGAATTATTGAGGCATTCTCTGAGTACTACATGGTCAAAATGCAATACCTAATCTACACCCAATCTGTTTTAAAAGCTTCGATATGAATGAGAAGCTGATAAGTTTATAATTTATATGCATCCCCCTGATCTCTCTCTCTCTCTCTCTCTCTCTCTCTCTCTCTCTCTCATGCGGGTGTGCATCTGTCTGTTTAATTCATCATTCAACTCCGATACTTTTCTCTGTTCAGCTGGCATAGTGAATGGATGTTGCATGTAATTTCTCATCTCTGCTTGTGAAGATTGTCCCCATGACAATTTGACATGCTAACTTAAAAGTGTTGATGTTTGGAAAGCATGCATTTTGTTTTCTGGTCACTTGGTTTATAGATTTTCTGCCTACACCTGTTGTGTGGACCCACATATATGATGTCGCCTCAACTGTCTATCATGTAGGGCCCATTCAATTGGGGGAGGCTGGTAGAGCTACTAGAGTACTTGTCATTTGTAGGTGATGAAAACCTCTGAGTTATAGCTTTTCTCTGATGAATATGAGTGGCATAAATATTCTTGGTGAATGGGAGCCGTCCCCAGTGTAAGTAAGGAGGAAACCTGCACCCCTTGAAGCGTTGTGCTTGAAAATTCAATATGGTTTTCATGATTATTGGAAGCACAATCATGGAATTAGTCATTTCTTGGGTTTCAAAGTGAGAATGTGGTCTTTTGCATGGGTGGTGGCCCATTAATTTTGGATGCATCTCCTTTTTTTTCTGTTTCTAATATTTCACAAAGTAGTTCCTGATCATTGTTTGTGACACAGGGAAACAGCGCATGCTTGGGTGGCAAAAGTCTGTCTTCTCATATTAGTTTTTTGTTTGTAAATTTGCAGTTTGTTCTGGCAACCAGATCTGATGTTTCAAATGTCTATGAATAGAATACAATGTCCATATTTTGCCATTATTTGTGATCTTGGAGTGATGTGAAGCAGGGCAGACGATTGTGGTGTCAAAAAGACCAATGAGGGGGCATGGACGGGAAATGATACAGTTAGGCATTCCTATTACTGAAGGACCTCCAGAGGATGAAAATACAGCTGGTACCTGTAAAGGCAAGTTCGGCTTACTATATCTAAGCTGAAGTTTCAATTGGTATTGAGTTTTTTTCTCTCTTTTCTGATTGAGACCTAAAATCCAAAGTTTCAGAGCGGAAGGTGGAAGGCATTCCTAGTTCAGTGCAGGATGTGTTTGATCGCTTGGTTAAGTTGCAAATTATTCCTGTCAACCCTGACTTTTGTACTGTTGACTTCTTTAATGAGGCAAGCTGTTGTTGAAATGATGCTTTTGAAATTAGTATCATATATGCGAACCTGATTTTTGTTCTTATGTTCAGGGGGACCATTCACATCCTCATGCCTGGCCACCCTGGTATGGTAGGCCTGTTTGTAGTTTATTTTTAACAGAATGTGATGTTGTCTTCGGCCGAGCGATCGGGGGAGATCACCATGGAGGGGATTACAAAGGTTCTCTCAAGCTCTCTCTTGCAATGGGGTATGCTTTCATTTATTCTGTGTTTCAAGACTTTTCCTATTAGTATCCATAAGAGATCCTTTATTTATAATTAATTATGGTATTCCATTTTCTCTGAACAACTTTTGGGCCAAGCAGTCGGTTCTGCTTGTGCTTATGATATGTGCATGTTTTGTTAATCTAGTTAGTTTCTTGTTAAACTGGAAAAATGCTTAAGACCACTCAGTTTCTCCTTAGGGATCTTTTAAGGTCGCAATCTTTTTTGATATCCAGTAATCTTCTTTGGTCATAATTCATACATCAGAAATTGCAAGCACACAAGCATGAGATTTGGGGATAGCAAAGTTTACAATGAATACTATAATAGAAATTGAAAATGGCATTTATCTTTTTGCTCAATTGGAGACAATATGTGCAGCATTGAATTCTTTTATTGGTCCAATTTGTTTACTGCAAAAGGTGTGGATGGATTGACTGATTCATGATTAGCATTGCCATGAAGCAGAAGTTAATCAGGAACACCAAGTTGAGGAGAGGGGTGTGTTTGTGTTGGGAAGGAGTGGGGGTACTTTGAGAAGTGCACATGATTTCATGACTACCAATAACTTCATAATGAACGAAAGACTTATGTGCGTCTAGTCATTAATCGAGTTAAGAACTTAGTTCTATTTTATGATTTGATCAAATTGGGGACTCCTAAATGTAAAGTTTTTCCCTGAAAACAGCCAAAATCACCTAAAATTTGTTCATTTGACTGATAATATCATCGCATGTGTCTGATTAGTTGGAGAAAAGCTGTACATACAGAAAACACTTAAATATCATCGAGATGCAGTTGTAAGTCGTGTCATAAATTAAATAGATGTAACAAATTCTTGTGATAATTTGATTTCTTAAATTACTCAGTTGCTGTTGTACATTATCTGATATCATATTTTTAATTTTTTGGATG
Organism: Calamus simplicifolius; assembly: GCA_900491605.1. Taxonomy (NCBI): domain Eukaryota; kingdom Viridiplantae; phylum Streptophyta; class Magnoliopsida; order Arecales; family Arecaceae; genus Calamus; species Calamus simplicifolius. Next base: position 108,572 of record UESW01003920.1, on the reverse strand, counting down.
CTCAACACCATCTAACGCACTTGATTGGACAATTCCTATTTGTGTATTTTGAAGTATCAATCAGGCCAAACTTCGACATCCATCATTCTGTGCATTACATCTCTGTAAATGTATTAGATTTGTCATTGCATCACATCTGTATAAATATATTAAATATTTCATTGCATATATTTAGTGTATAAAAGAAAACAACTATTTGGAAGAAATAGCTGGAACCAAGAAAACTAACATTTAATCCTGTCCAATCAAAATTGCTTCAAGTAGTGATGAATCTGAGTTGTGATTGTGCTGATATTTCCTAACCTCTGCTCTCTCTTTCAATATTACTATAGGGCTCTTCTTGTGATGCAAGGAAAAAGTGCTGATCTAGCCAAGCGTGCCATACCTTCCCAATGCAAGCAGCGCATCTTTCTAACATTCGGAAAGTCACAACCAAAGAAGGCTTTTCCATCTGAAGGCTTTCGCCTCTCTTCATCCACCATGCCTCCATCCTGGGGATCAACTTCTTTTAGACCACATAATGTTGCTCGTCATATATCTGGCCCCAAACATTATGGTGTTGTTCCTACCACCGGTGTCCTGCCAGCACCACCTATCCGTCCCCAACACCTGCCCCCACCTAATGGAATCCAGCCAATCTTCATTGCACCTTCCCCTGTTGCCCCTACAGCTGTGCCTTATCCTGCACCTGTCCCAGTGACGCCCTCACCGGCTGCATGGACAGTGGCTGCACCTGCAAGGCAACCTCGACTGCCGGTTCCTGGCACTGGAGTGTTCCTCCCACCACCTGGTTCTGGTAGTTCTCCAGTATTGCAGCAGCCACCTGTGGCTCCAGCATCAGCTGAAACTAGCTCTCCAGAGACAACTGCCTTGCCTCTGAATGAGAGCAACGGGTTGGAAAAGCCAAATTGCATCAACAATGCTTCTCCAAAGACTTCCCCAAAGAATAGAGCAGATGAGACAGGACCTGAACTTGATTGTAATGGGAACTCCAGCAGTGGTAATGTTGTTGTTGGTAGGACAGTGGTAGGTAAGGAAGACCAACAGAACGTTGGTGCTAAGAAAAAGGTTGCGAACAAGCCAGCAGGTAATGCTACTAAGTAGATCAAAGAGGACATAGAGACAGGAGAGGGAGGTCTATTCTTTTCTAGTAATAGCAGGAGAGGAGGATAGTCAGGAAACCGTGTGGAGTTTCGGGGCAAATGTAAAGCGCGACAGAGGGGTTGCTAGACCACACTGTGGGTGAGATTAGGACCGAATCTGTTTTCAATTTTTGTAGGGTCTAAAATTTTCCTTAATTTTTTCCCATTTCATTTTGCTGTTATTGCTTTGAAACTTACCCTATTTACATGAACTTCACTCAGAAAAAGAGATGACAGAAACATTCTCTCCATATAGTATTGCTTGCTTAATCTTTCAGGGAGGGATGTCTGCCTCCAGAGCTTATACAATCGAAATCCGTGTTCAATGTTGTGTGCTGGCATCACTCTCATTTTAAATGTGCTATCATCATATTGGGTTCATGAATCCGTGCTGTTTGTTTTGCTATCAATTTTTTTAATTGGAAATTGGACCACCGTTGCATTGAAAATGCATCGGATCACCATTAACGAATCCTCTGGATGTTGAGGTATTGCAATTAAAATCCATGTAAGATCGGTAGATAAATGGTTTGTCCTTATGATCAACTTCTCTTAGAAGGAAAAGGGAAAAAAAAAAAAAGAAAAAAAAACCCTGACGTGATGTTGATTTGTGTGTTTGTCACGTCACCATGGAATTTTGGGGTTTGGTAAATTTTATGTTGCACCATAGAATTTAGAGTTAATAAATTGTATATTGCGTAAAGGAGAAGAAGATATGTTTTGATTTTTAGTTGACTACTATTTCAGCTTGCAAAACTGGAACCTAACTTGTCTTTTTTTTTTAAAAAAAAAAACTTGATAATGAATTAGTTGAATCTAGGATTGACGTCGAACGAGGTTTTATAACCTGGACCTGTATAATTATCCGATCTATTATATAGATGAATACATGTAAACACATAATACATTTGCAAATATAATAATATAGTTTTATTTGTTGTAAATTTTTTGATTGTAAAAATAAAATATGCAACTACACGTCAGAACTTGTTTAGATATTTATGCTTTAAAAAAAAGTGCATTTTTTCAATTTCTAATCTTTTATTTTTATATGATTATTCATCAAGTATTTGTGGTTCATGATTTAATTTTTATAGCATCATCATTTTCTTAGCTTAAACTCCTTAAGGTAGTGTTTGATAGGAAAAATGTTATCCATGGATAAGTGTACGGGATAAAGTTTATCCCCTGGCTATCCCTAGGGATATCCCTTGGCTATCCCATTAATCATATCAAATGCAAAAAGGTAAATCCATGGGATAACCTTTTTTACTCTTATTTGAAGGGATAACCAGCTATTCCTGCATTCTCTAGGGAATAAATTGAGGGGATATCCCATGGTTAACCATGGTTAACCATGGATTATCCCTTTGGTTAACTTTATTCTGCTATCCCTTATAGTTATGGCTTTTGGGAATAAGAGGGGATATCCTCTGGATATCCCCTCTTATTCCCTATTTCAAACACTACCTAAAGGTATAATTTTCAGACTGGATAAATATCCTAATCCAACCTCTACTCTGAACTGATGCCATCTAAACATCAACTATTTATTTGGTTGTTAAGCATGAAAACGCGTCCAAACTGGTATTGGATTATTGGGTTTCCAATGGAAAGAGTCATGAGCACGATAATTTAAAGCTATGACATGTGGATTCTAAAATCTTTCTGCAAGATTGGGTTAAGGTGTGTTGAGCACCATAAGTCTGCCGTTCTCTTAGCATAAACTTGCCAATTGCCCTTTCAGGATGCATTTATAGGTGTAAAGATCCTATGAGTGCTGGTGATGATAATCCACAAAATCCACATAACAAAAATTCAGCTTGAAAGAATCTTATTTAAATGAATGCCAATGATGAAAACTAAAAACCTAAAGCATGGAATTAGAAGCTCATGCAAAAGTTAGGGTGGCAGAAGTGTGTGGATCAAATCAAGGACCACCCTAGGCTTGAACTCAAGCTTGTGACCTGTGTCATGTATCCTTGGGGGACAAAGAGATCTATGCAAGAGAAAGCATTGGGCATTTTCAATGTCAAAAGATTTTAAGATCTAACGATTAAGAAAGCAACAAACAATATGAGAAACACTGACAGTGACTGACTCATTAAAGGCTTCAATATCATTAGAAAACTTTGCAAACTCTATATTGCATTTGGTAATATAAAATATCTATAAGATAGATTATCACTTGATAGATTATCGGTAATATTGATTCTGTATTTAGTATACACAGGTAACGCAACAGTAATATTGATTACTGTGTTTGGTATGACAAACAGATTACTAGTTCTATAACATCAAATTTCTAAAATACCCTTAAATTAAATGTATTAAAAAATTATATATTATTATATATTTGATTTAAAAAAATATTATAAATGATATTCGAAGCGATCGGTAAGGATGCAGAGATCCGCGGCTGCTGAAGAGGGTATGTTTTGGGACCTTTCAATAAGGAGGTTCCAATGAGGTTGGTAGAGGAGGATACAAGTATACAGCAATCAAAAGAAAAAAAAGAGTAATTTTGTCGGAAAGAATTTATTAGATTACCACATCTTTGATAATGTGGATAGCCATCCTTTCATAATGAAATGTGGATTACCACTTGAGAGGTAATCCAGATTAATTAAATTAGTGATAATTAAGAAGTAATCCAGATTATCACTATAATAGATTGTCATTCAAAACATATACCAAACATAGTTATCTAGTGAATCTTATTTAAATTAGCGATAATTTAGATAGATCATCTGTTATCAAACACCCCCTTATGGTTATTGACCCTCATATATTTCTATCATCAGAGGCGTCCAACCCTAGCTCTGCATCTCACGCCCATATGGTAACAAGGGATCTTGAACCCTAGCACCCGAGCTGCCTAGTGGTCAGATATGATACCAAGAGATCTTGAACCCAACCCAACTGAACCCAAACGCAAATGTTCCACGAAATCCGTGGTCATTGGGCGAGGCGAGGGGGGACCGGGAGTCTGTTGCTCATTAAGTGGCGGCGAGTGAAGCGGGCTTCAGCGCGCTCTCGTCCGTGAGATCCTCCTCCCCTCATTTATAAACTCCAGAGCCTGCAAAGGATCAGACAGCGCAAGAGACCGAAGCGAAGTCGGTGGGCTCCCCTGCAGCGCGGTCGAAATCTAGGGTTTCGAACCATCCCCGCATCCATTGCCCTCGTTCTTCCTCTACTCCGAACTCTTCTTGTCAAGAATCGCTCGGTCTATCTGTGATCATTGTCATCTGTATTCGTTGTTTTTTTTGGACCTCATTGCGTGGTCTTTGACCGGCATTTAGGTATTCTTTTAAGGGGGGGTTTTGTCAGATAAAAGTTCTGATCTTTGATGCTGTTTTCTTGGGATGATCGTTGATTTGCGTCTCTTGATTCGATGTGCATTGTGAATTTGGTTAATGTGCGAAATGTTTTGCATTTTTTTAATCGATATGCCTTTTTGGGTTTTGTGGCTTGTTCATATCATTGTTGCGGGAGTGATGGCGTTTTTCTGTTGCTTTTGAGCAATGTGTAAGGGAAGCTGGTTTCTCGATTTAACTTGAATGGATTCTAGAAGCTGGGTTGCTGGTGGTACCTTTATTGTTCTACATGAGGGAGTTTGTTTCTGTTAGTTGGAATATGTCATTGGGATGTTCTTGATTGTATACAGTTTTGTGGCTGCAGTCAAAAACTATGTTGGGTTCTTGCTTGTAATTTCTCTTTTCCCTCTCGGTGTGATATATGCACTGCTGCCTGAAGAAAGGTTTGCCAATAATGAGATGTGAAATGGCGAATTGTAAATGTTTTTTGAATGATTATAATGCTATAAGCCTTGAGTCAAGGGGATATCCTTAGAAATGTTGATGCCAGTAGTAGGGCCTTTAGCATCAAAATACTAAAAGGATTTAAGAGTCTTCATTCAGGCTGAAAAGCAGTATGACTTTCGAATCTGAATAGATGCTTACTGGAGCTTCAAGGGTGAATTATTGGACAAAGTGGATATCTTTGGACATCAATAAAATGCATCAAGGAACAAACATGATGATAATGTCAGTGACGAACTACAGTAATTATTGCAGATCAAGCTTGATATGTAGCTTGAGAGGTTTTGTGGGCTTTTGAATATGACATGTAACAAGAAATTTAGGAATTCAATTTGATATTGTATGATGGTAGACACTTTAACAACAGAAAGGTAATGAATATTGGTGGAAAATCATCATAGGTAGAATTGTTTAGCACATATACAGCAACTCTAGTTTTTACCAACGTGTGCCCATATATAGCATGTCTAATGAAACATCTGTTTTATTTGGTTATATATTCTCTATCAATTTAATTATCCCTCTAGGTAGAATTTTTTTCGGGAAAAATGGACTGATCTTTAACATGTGGCTGTAAAAAGACAAATATTTGCACCTTGTCTTTAACTCTATAAATATGTTTTTAACTCTATAAACTTCAATAAAAGGCTTGATAATTTTACTTGCAACACTTCCTAGCGATAAGAAATTTAAAAGCCACACTCATATAAGTGACGGAAAATAGACCTGCCCATGATTTGATATGCAATTAGTATAATCAAGCTGAATCCATGATCCAAAGGAATGTAAAAGTCCATCCTACAAATCTGAATCTTGTAATCCTACATTGATCCTGATCCAAGGATGTGAGATCTGGATCATCAATCATAAGATTTTAACAACAATGTCAGATTTTAATAAACAGATAAACAAAGCATTCTAATGTACAGTAAAAGTCATTGTAAATAGTAAGGGACAAGTGCTGGCATTTATATGGGCTTTTCTAGAATGGAACAAATATAATGTTATGTTTTTACTTTTATTTTATTTTATTTTTGACAGTCTCCATTCATCATTAGCACAATCTGCTTAGATGAAAATTGGATTTTTTTCAAATTTTCTAATTCAAAACTGTATGGGTTTATAAGTTGATGCTTGAATCTAATGGTGAATTGCACACATTTTTAAAACTTTTTATCTATGTTGTTGGGAATCAGATGTTCTATGGAATATATTGATTGCTTACAGTCTATCATCTTTCTTTTTAAAAAAAGAAAATGTTGCTTTAGGAACAAACTAGCTTTGGGTTCTGGACTTGAACTTGGGTGGGTGGGTCAAAATGGATGTTATCTGTTTGCATTGAAGTTGTAAATTGCATTGAAATTAAGTATGATTCTTGGACAAAATTGGCTGCCATCTTGCTTTTGGACATTATGAAGAAATAATCAAGTGATAGATATCACCATTTGAAAGTAGCTAGTCTTTGGGGTAAGTGTGATCATCTCGATTAAATCTGATATGCCAACTTTGTAAAGAAAACTATATAAAAAAAAACTTGGAAAGGACTTCTTCAGTTATTTTTTAATTTGTGATAGGGTAACATAATAGAGAGCTTTTTCTGTGATCACCATGCTTAGATCACCTCAAAAGCTGTATATACACCTATTTATGTAGGTACAACAAGTTGTTTATTTTTTCTTCATATTTGATGATTTCTCTGTATCTGAACTAGCTTCTTGCTCTGGCACAGAAAGAATATGGCAGACGCTGAGGATATTCAGCCTCTTGTGTGTGACAATGGAACCGGAATGGTTAAGGTACAAACAAACCATACTTTGTCTTGTCTTAGGTAATTGTTTCCATGAAAATACCTATGCTTCTTAATCCTATGCTACTTCTCTGTTACTGATAATGGCATAAGGGCTCAATTTTATGCATCTTATCTAACCACACTAGAACACACGCACACACAAAAGCACTGAGAAAGAAAAGAAGAAAGAGAAGGTGCAAAAAAATTTCTTTTACCTTAATGTGCTAATTTTATGTGCAGTAACCTAATGGATAGGAACTTCTTAAATAGATCATGCCATACATACTTCTTATCATTTTGTTTCTCTCTAGGCTGGATTTGCTGGAGATGATGCTCCTAGGGCTGTTTTCCCCAGCATTGTTGGTCGTCCACGTCACACTGGGGTGATGGTAGGCATGGGCCAAAAAGATGCATATGTTGGGGATGAAGCACAATCCAAACGTGGTATTTTAACTTTGAAGTACCCTATTGAGCATGGTATTGTGAACAATTGGGATGACATGGAGAAGATCTGGCACCATACATTCTACAATGAACTTCGTATTGCCCCAGAAGAACACCCAATTCTTCTCACTGAGGCACCTCTCAATCCCAAGGCCAATCGTGAGAAGATGACTCAAATCATGTTTGAGACCTTCAACACTCCTGCTATGTATGTTGCTATCCAGGCTGTTCTCTCTCTTTATGCTAGCGGTCGCACTACAGGTAATATGCTGTTTGCTTTTATATATTTATATTTTAGGATTTTTGCATTTATACCTCTACAAAAATGTCCATTGCATTTTTATCCATACAAAGTTGCACTTTGCGTATTTACCCCTAGATCCAATTCTTTTGTCTATTTATCCCACTTGTCACCATCCATTAGGTATTATTGGACAAAGCCATTAACTTATTATTAAATTTATGAAATGACATTTTGACCCTCAAAACCAACTCCAAAAAAATTAAATAAAACAAGTTCTTGATCACCAAGACCACATGTAATGGTAGCTTAGGAAAACTCTTTGTACACCGCCTCCGGTGTAGGATGGCCTGCATCGGGCGCGGTGATTCACCCTTGTGTGGGCCCGCTTGCGGGTCCCGCACCGCATATGTGTGGACGAATCACCGCTCTCGGTGCAAGCCATCCTGTACCAGAGGCGGTGTACAAAGACTTTTCATGATAGCCTAAATTAATTATCCATTTTCCTTGTATAGAATGAATTGAATTATTTCTACTACCTCATAATATATGAATAGTCTTTTTTTTCCTCTTTCACAGAAAATAAACGAAATATGTTGTTCATTTTATTCTTTTGGATACTTTCAAAAATTTACAATTCAAAATAATTAAAATATAACAATTAGTTTTATTAGTTCTACACATTTCATTAAATTGTATGCTAATTTTCTATAATTTTTTAAAATAGATGATTTATAAATTATATAATTTGTGCTAATTTATATTCATTCTATTATTAAAAAATAGCATAGAATGTAGGTCCATCTGATTTGAAAAGCAATAATCAAATAAAAATTTGTCAATAGTTTGTATATTCGTTTCTCTTTGATTGAAAAGTAAAAGCTTATAAATCTATTTCTTTTTTTTTTGATAATTTCAAAATTTTCTTCTTATGATCGTTAACAATATTGGTTTTATTTTAAAATAATTAAAATACATCAATTTAAATTATTTTAAATGGAAAAGTTCCAAATATTTAAAAGAATAAGGTTGAATAAATTTGTTTTTTATTTTTAAATCAAATAGATATGAATATGCATGGTTGTTTAAAATTTTTTAGTTTATTTATTAACATTTAAATGACATTATCTATATTTTATGCTACATTTAAATAGTAAAATTAATGTAGTACAAACATAAATCATCCAATTTCCTAGAAAAATCACAAAATTTTAAGATATGATGTTGAAAAATATGTGGAACTGATAGAACTAATTAAATTTTCTTAATTATTTTACCTAAATGAACAAAATGAAATATATTTTTTTATTAAAGAGAAAAATTAAATATTCAATTGTTACAAGCTTGTAGAATAATTTAATTCATTCAATGTAAGTAAGATGAATCATCAATTTATTCCATCACCATATGTTGTCTTGGTGGTTAGGAGGTTTGTGTTTGAATTGATGGATTGTGGTTCAATTTAGCTTTCAGACATTATAGTAGAAATTTTATTTCATAAATCTAATAACATTTAAACAGCGGCACCATCTAATGGTACCTATCGAAGGATGGTCGTATAGGTAAATATGCAAAAAGAATTGGATTTAGTGGCAAATATGCACAATGCAATTTTGTAAGGGTCAATATACAATTGGATATTTTACAGGGTATATGTGCAAAAACCCCTTATATTTTGGCATTTGCTAGTTGTCTACAAGGTGAATTTTGTTTAATTAAGAACTTAAATACACAAAAATGTGTAGCTAATTGATGGAAATATTTGGCTAGTCAGCACAAGGCTTTAGTAACCTCTATTGTCAAAGCAAAGTGCAAACACAACTATGCCTTCTAGTGTGCATTATCTTGGGATGAAACATACATCTTCCATCAGCTTGTAAACTGTGAATTTTCTCTCAGTTGGGTTTTTAATATATTTTTTAAATTCCATATTCTGAAAGTACAAACCTACATTATGCCAAGTGCTTTTTTGTTAGTCTGTCCAGTTTAAATCCTTAAGGGCTGAGTTGGAAGGTATTTTGAGTCTAGACCATATCATAGTTTCTATTCTAACTCTTCCACCAAAAGGTTATCAGAATCTGGATTTACTGCTTGGGAAGAGTTGGAAACTCTCATCATACAAAATGACACGATTCTGCTGCTTTAATTAAAGAATTTGGATATTTCTATATTTTATTCTATGATGCTCTTCCTTTCTTGGTCAATCATGATGATGATAATGATGATCATATGCATGCTTGTATAGGTATTGTGCTGGACTCTGGGGATGGTGTTAGCCACACGGTCCCTATCTATGAAGGGTATGCGCTTCCACATGCAATCCTCCGTCTGGATTTGGCAGGGCGTGATCTGACTGATGCTCTCATGAAGATTCTGACTGAGCGTGGCTACACTTTCACTACTACAGCTGAGCGTGAAATTGTGAGAGACATGAAGGAGAAGCTGGCATATATCGCTCTCGACTATGAGCAGGAGCTCGAGATGGCCAAGACTAGCTCATCTGTGGAGAAGAGCTATGAGTTACCTGATGGTCAGGTGATCACCATTGGTGCTGAGCGGTTCCGTTGCCCAGAGGTTCTTTTCCAGCCATCAATGATTGGAATGGAAGCTGCAGGCATTCATGAGACCACTTACAACTCCATCATGAAGTGTGATGTTGATATTAGGAAAGATCTGTATGGCAACATTGTTTTGAGTGGTGGATCCACCATGTTCCCAGGTATTGCTGACAGAATGAGCAAGGAGATCACAGCCCTGGCACCAAGTAGCATGAAGATAAAGGTGGTTGCTCCCCCTGAGAGAAAGTACAGTGTCTGGATTGGAGGCTCTATCTTAGCATCCCTTAGCACCTTCCAGCAGGTGAATGCGATTACCACAATTTTGTTGTGTTCTTGCACAGTCATTATGACACATGCACACCCATTTGCATGCTGGCAATCACATGAACATCTTTATGAAAGAAATGCTGATAAGAACTATTCAGGAATAATCAAGTGATTTGGAAATATGAACACTGCTTTTGAGGATTTTGCTTAGTGCAGAATTTAAGTATTAACATTTATTTTCCTGTTCGATGAAAAGCACTCATGAGAAGTTTTCCTTGATGGCAGATGTGGATTGCAAAGGCTGAGTATGATGAGTCTGGCCCATCAATTGTGCACAGGAAATGCTTTTAATTCTGCAAGACTGGGAATCAATTGGAAGGGAACTGTTGTTACATCATGAAAATGCAGCTTTCTTTCTTTGTTCTTTTCTTTTGTTTATTTTTTAGCGAACACAATATTCAGGCAACCCATTTATTATTATTTTCTTCTTCGCAAAGACTTGGACTTGTGCTTGAGGGGTGGCCTATAAATTTCACTATAACTTAGATTCAGTTACCCTTTACCTTAAATTTCATTTTCTGATCTTATTTCCTTTAGAAAGTGCATTTTGGTCTGTGGTTGGTTATGATGAACCTATTGAAGTATGATACCTGCTAGTTAAATTACTGACTTAGAAAAATGAGTGGAATCTTCTTCTTCTTCTTCTCTTCTTTTTGGGTCGAGTTCAGTTCTAACATCTTGTTTGGGTACAACCAGATTTGTGCTCCTCTCCGGTTGGTTGGATGTTTTCTTGGCTTAGATGAAGAGGGGTGGTTATATTTTGTGCTGTCCTTGAATTTGGTTGGATTTCAGTTATATGTTGTTTTGATTGTAGCATGGTTTTCAGCAGGAACTGAAGAGAGTTTGTTATGCTAGAACATTTTTTCCAATATTTATCTTACTTTCTTGCCAACCCAACAAAGCATTGGTGAAGCATGATTATAGTAGCATGGCACTTATGGGAGATCATTTGGTTGATGGCTTGTTTTTATGCCTCCCCGGCTGAAGGTTCAACAAGCAGACCACACATCTGTTTGGTTTTGCTTGTACGTTCCTCGGCTTAGACAAAAACTTTTGTTTGGTAAGCCTTGAACAAGGTTAAAGGGTGGCTAGATCTGCATGGTGCATAATTCTCTGTTGTTTGTCAACTTTCACACGAAGGCCAAGTTTTTACATCATCTACGCAACGTTTGGCATCAGGTCATGCTTAGCTGGTTTATCTGTCTGTTGATGCAACTTTTCCAAGTTTAGATTTAGAGATCATATATTTTATGACTCCATTAATATAATAAGATGGAGCTAATCTGATGGAGGCAGAAGAGTGGGGGATAGGAGATGCTACTGATGTGCAATCTGAGGACTTCAGAGATACTGAATTGTCTACCAGTACTAGGTGGATGTTATTAACCTGGCTGGCTGAATAAATCTCGAGTCATATCTCATTGCCAAAACTGTACGAACATCTTGTTTCATCTATTATTAACATAAGGGAAAAAAACATAATTTTTGGTATCAAATATGTTACACCAAATTATCTCTCTTGAATGTCCGTAAGAGAATGGTGACCTCATTTTTGGGATCTTTCGCAAACTCTACTCTGTTTGAGGACTTGCATGAAGTCATGAAGGTTGGCGGTTTTCGGTAAGGACCCTATGACGCTCAAGTAAGTAGATTGGGTAACAGTAGTGAACTTGATTGAAAGTGAAACTTGGAGTTCTTGAGTTTTGTATGAGCGACCTGATTGGGGGTTCCTCTTATCCTTTTTTGGGCAACTATTGGTCTCAAGGAGCCATCACCTGGCAGGGGATGAGTGGTGAGGCCAGTAGTAACGGGGCGTGCCTTCCTCGTGGCATGTTAGGACTGGCAATCCACCTTCTCATCTAGTATGGGCAGTTGCAGGCAGCTGCGGTTGGTTGGTGGGCTAGGTCTTATCAAGCATGGTAACCGCAGACGGTTGGTGGGCTAGGTTTTGTTAGACGTGGTGGGCCGCAGATGGTTGATGGGCCAGGTCTTGTCAGGCGTGGTGGGCTGCAGATGGTTGGTGGGCTAAGACTTGTCAGACGTAGTGGATCGCAGACGGTTGGTGGGTCTTGCGGGTTGTGCTCACTAAGAGTCCAGTAAGGGGAGGCCGATTCAGGTGTCGATGCCGACTATGGAGACCGAGGCCGATTCTAGCGTTGATGCTGAGACCAACTCTGGCGTCCGTACCGACTCTGGTGTCGTTGTCGACTCTGGTATCGGTACCGAGATTGACTCTGGTATCGGTGCCGACTCTGGAGGTCGAGCCTGACTCTAGCATCGGTGCCGAGACCGACTTTGGTATTGGTGCCGACTCTGGCATCGGTGCCGATGCTGGATATGTCATGTCAACCCGAAAAGTGGCTCTTGCTGTCTGCTGGACCATGGCTCCGTCAGTTAATCCCATTTGTCAATTTGGACATTGCTTGAACAGCCACATTAGATGCCCCCCCTGCTTATGAGCTTGTGTGATCGCATTTCCCGCCAAGCGAAAGAAGCGTAGACTCTTACTGTTGTTGATCCTCATGCGCCATTAACGGTGGTGAGCACGTGCTTTTGCGGAGGAGCAGCTCCTTCATATTTAAGGAAGCATGAGGCACCGCATCGGCGCCGCTTCGTGAGTTGTCGTTGTAGAATCGAGGAGATTTCTCTCGGGATCAAGGAGGCTTTTCTTAGAATAAAAAAAGTGATTGCCATTATTGGGATGGCGTCATCAATGTCCCATCATTATCCGCAAATCACGTTCTCCCATGCATCACTGGGGCGCATCGCCTCGAGTGAAGGAGCTCGTGCGGCCGTTAGGATGCTTGCTATCTCCAATAGGGGATGTCCACGTGGCCAAAGAATCGGGCAGAACGATTCGAAGGCCAGGTATAAAGGGTGTTTTGTCTTCTCCACTGGGCTCTTCGTGCATCCGAAGCTCTCCTGTCTCGTCTCCCCTGAAACCCAAGCTCCCATGGCCTTCTTCTTCTGAAACTTGTGCCCATTGTTGTCTTCTCCTTCATTTTAGGTTAGTCCCCTTCGATCCTTCCTTACTTTTTTTCTCTATGGTTTCCGATAGGAAGGGCAAAAGGCTCATAGTAGCGTCTTTCCCCTCGTCCTCCTCTGAGGACGAGGTTCCCCTGGCTCAGTGTCAGATGGTGGCGGGTGGAATCTCGATCCGTGACAACCTGACAACTGTAGTCCCACCACCAGTGGTTTGGCCACCACCAGTGGCCCATCCTCCAACTAGGGTCTATCGGGCACCCTCTCCGATTGTCACTCCTAGCTTGGCTGGTCTGGAGGGGGTCGCCTCCACCATGACCTCCGAAGATATAGAGTCCCTTAGAGCCACCTATAGGATTCCTGGGGTAGTCTGTCTATCTGTCCCTGAGTCCGGTGACAGGGTGACCACCGACCATGCCAGGGGAGTCGCCGGGTATGAGGAGTTCTTTAGGGCAGGCCTTCGGCTTTCCCTCCACCCATTTGTAGTTAGTCTTCTCAAGAGGTACGATCTGACTCCGGCGCAGTTGGCTTCAAACTTTTTTCGGACCATCCGTGCCTTCATAGTTTTGTGTAGCTTCCATGGTATAGTGGCCCGGGTCTCTCTATTCCGAAGCATGTACACCCTTCACCACCATTCCAAGTCTGGGTGGTCGATCTTCACACCCAGACCCCATTGAGCTATAAAGTTAGACCTCCCTTCCTTCATTAAGAGATGAAAATCTCGATTCTTTTTTGCACATATCAAGGGGGTGAGGCTAAGTTGGGAGAGCCCAAATGTAGAGCCAAACAAGGACTTGGTGGTGGAATAGGGTGATCAGAAAGTCTACGACCAACTGTTGTCTTCCCGGTGCCCTCTCGCCGAGAGCTCTTGTCGGAGGAGAACCTCCGGGAGGCCAACATAGCCTCGATCGACGGTGAGCACAATTTTTTTTTGACTCTGATTTTTTTGCCTTGTGCAGGAATGAAGGTTCCCGCGGGCTCTTTAAGGGTGACAGTCAAGAAGAGGAGACAAGTTGCCGGCGATGCCGAGAGGCCGAAGAAGAGGTCTCGTCCATGGTCCCTGGCTCCCCCCTCGTGCGAACACCAGGTGGCCTGGGAGGAGCTGCCTTCGACGACCGAGCCTCCTGCCGAGCCAACCCCGATAGAAGAGCCGAGGGGCGAGGGAGCCTCCTCAGAGACGGGACTGGGCCAAGAGGGAGTCCCACCGATGGGAAGATTGGCGGAAGAAGAAGGGCCCCCAACTATGGCAGAACCGGTGGCCGAAAAGGCCACCACCCCGAATGCAGAGCGTGAGGTGGCGCCGGCTGCCTTCGGTCCTACCTCCGCATTAGTGGCGGCCGCCAGAGTGATGGAGGCAGATCAACTGGGGGCAATTCCATTGAGGTCATCACTGATGAACCACAGTCGCATGATAGAGCGACTGCTAGGTTGGGTGTGCATCCCACAGCTCTGGGAGGAAATCCATTGGCAATGGGCCATCGACGTCTTTGACGACCTGTACGTAGCTATGCTCTGGGTAAGTGGTTCTTTCCTCCTTCAAACAATTTTCTTGTTATTACATGTACTGACATCTTTCTTTTTGTGCAGACGGTAAACACAGTGTTTGCCGTCCGAGACCTCACTCTTCGGGCCGCTGACAACATCACCCATACCTAGAGGGACGCCGCCGCCACCCGGACCCTGGCTGAGAAGGCCGAGGGCGAGTTGGAGTCAGCTCGGGCCCAAGAAGCTGAAACGGTGGAAGAGCTCCAAGCCGTCCAGGACTCGAACCATGAGTGGGAGGCTCGATTCGAATAGTTGGAGAGTAAGGCGGTGGCATAATTCAAGCGCACCTGGATCGCCAAGGAAAAATTAGCTGACACTGTGGCGATGCTGCAGACTTTCGAGCTTCAGCTTGAGGTCGCCAATGTCAAAGCGGATGAAGCCACCCTCAAGGTGGAAGAGGCCGAAGGGCGGGTAGCCAATGTGGAGGCGGTGACCCAAGTTGCCAAGGAGAGGGCGGCTGAAGCAGAGGCAGACATACGGGCCTCTTTGGAGGAGAGCAATCGAGGCCGAGGCGGCAGTGCGGGCCACCAAGCAGAGAGCCGCCGAAGCGGTGGAGCACTTTCGTGGCTCTACCAATTTTGAAGAAGAAGTGGCGAAGGCGTCCGTCGATGACTACCTCTAAGGCTTCAACAATTGCAAGAGCAAAGTAGCCCGAGTCTTCGGCGTCACCGATCTCGACGACTTCAAGCCTGATGAGGAGGAAGAGCCAGCGGTGGCAGCAGAAGAGCCAGCGGCCACAAAGGAACCAATGGATGAAGACTCGGTGCCAACCGAACCTTGAAGCCTTTTTCTTCTGCCTTCACTTTTGTTTAGCACACTTGTAATCCGACTTGAGTCGGCATCTTGTAACTCTTCTGAAAATTAATGGAAAGTAACTTTTCTTTCTAAGTGAAGAGTACTTAGCTTAGCTCTATGCAGTGTCTCCTTTTCTTTGTGTACTTTATGCTTTGCATTTGCACGATGGTCCTGATTTTCAACCTCGTCGAGATGTGCTTTATATCTCCACACTGCATTTGGAGCTGGCAACATGGATCGAGACTTGCGCGAATCTGCAATGAGGGCTAAGTCCTTTGATCCGTCGAGGAAGGCGAGGCAGAGAGGGAGATTGCTCGCCCCTTGATTGGTGGCTGTGATCTTGCTCGATGGTCGTAGAGATGCTGTTCAGGTGGCTGTCGAGGCCAATTCGGGGCCGTTGAGGTAGGCTTGTGATTTTTGAAGCTAATCCGAGGATTGACTCGAGGGTCACTAAGACCAACTCGAGAGCCTTTTGAGAACCGACTCAGGGTTTGCTTGGGCCTGCCTAAGGGTAGACTTGAGGGTTGTTGAGACTGACTCGAAAGCCTTTTAAGAACCAACTCGGGGGGTTTCTTGTGCCAGCCCAAGTGGTGACTCAATGGTTGCTGGGACCAACTCGAGAGCCTTTTAAGAACTGACTCGGGGGTTTCTTGCATTGGCCCGAGGGTTGACTCGAGGCTTGTTGAGACCAACTCGAGAGCCTTTTAAGAACTGACTTGGGGGTTTCTTGTGCCAGCTTGAGTGGTGACTTGAGGGTCGCTGGGATCAACTCGAGAGCCTTTTGAGAATCGACTTAGGGGGTTTCTCTCGCCAGCCCGAGTGGTAACTTGAGAGTCGTTGGGACTGACTCGAGAGCCTTTTGAGGATCGACTCGGGGGTTTCTCGTGCCGGCCCGAGTGGTTGACTCAAGGGTCACTAGGACCAACTCGAGAGCCTTTTGGGAACCGACTTAGGGGTTTCTCATGCCGTCCGAGTGGTTGACTCGAGGGTCGCTGCGACCGACTCGAGAGCCTTTTAAGAACCGACTTGGAGGTTTCTTGTGTTAGTTTGAGTGGTAACTCGAGGGTCGCTGAGACTGACTCGAGAGCCTTTTGAGAACCAACTTAGGGATTTCTTGTGCTGGCCCGAGTGATGACTCGAGGGTCGCTAGGACCAACTCTAGAGCCTTTTGAGAACCGACTTGGGGGTTTCTCGCGCCGGCCCAAGTGGTAATCTTCAACTTATGAAGTGAATCGGATGAGAAAATAGAGTATTCTAAACTCCTTTTATTTTCATTAGTTGGATGCATACATCATTGATAGTATCGGTGAAGGTTATCTGCGTTCGAGGTGCAAAGGATTGACTTTCCATCGAGCCTCTCAATCCGATATGCTTCTCGATGAAGTACTTCGATGATTCGATAGGATCCTTCCCAGTTAAGAGATAATTTGCCCCCCTTCATTGGCTTGAAAACTTTAGCTCACCTGAGAACTAAGTCCTCGAGGCAGAATATCTTGGGATGGACACGAGCGTTATAATACTTTGCAGCTCTTTGACAAAATGCAACCATCCTAAGCCATGCTCGATCGCGTGCCTCGTCGATAAAGTCAAGATTGGCTCTTAGTTGAGTGGGATTGTCTTCTTCATTGTATGATTCTACCCATGGACTTAGGAGGCCAATCTTTACAGGGATGACCACTTCTGATCCGAAGATGAGGCTGAAGGGAGTCTCTCTGGTTGGAGTCCTTGGAGTTATGTGATATGCCCAAAGCATGCTCGGGAGCCCCTCCATCCATCTGCCTTTGAACTCATCTAATCGGGTCCTGAGCCTTTGGAGGATGATCCGATTCATGACCTCAGCCTTTCCATTAGTTTTTGGATGGCCAACAGAAGTGAATAGGTGATAGATGCCTAGCTCAGTGCAGAACTCCTTGAAATAGGCATTGTCAAACTGCCGGCCGTTCTTGGTGATGATAGTGTGGGGTAATCTGAAGCGGTAGATGATGGACTTCCAAAAGAAGGACTTCATCTTGCTCTCGGTAATCTTTGTTAGCGCCTCGACTTCGAACCATTTGGTGAAGTATTTGATGGTGACAAGCAAAATTTTTTGTTGGCTTAAAGTTGGAGGGAACGGTCCGAGGATATCCATCCCCCATTGTGCGAAGGGCCAAGGAGATGAGAGGTGTTGGCCTCATATTAATTTTGATAATTATAAAATAATTAAGTATGGTACTAACGATCTTGTGATTGAGTTAAATAAATTTTAGATGAATCATCAAGAAGATGGTGTTACTTCAAACCAAGGTATATTGTGATTCAAAATGAAAGGTATTACGGTAATGTATAAATATACTTATAGTGATTAAATTATTTTTAATGAATTTGGATCATGTAATCACTGGACAATATTCATATGTTTTATATTTGGAGAGTTTACTTAACAAAATGAGTTTCAAATTTAATTATATTTGTATTATTTTGAATTGGATTCAATCATCTTACAAGTTCTTATTTAAACTTTATGTTATTTTAAATGTTTGCCAAAGAAGTCTTTAAAGGATGTTTATTCGATATCGGATTTTATCTTTGAACTATCAATTTCCTGTTGCCTTCGGTTGAATGCCTGGCTCCTTAAATTTGGTCTGCTAGTTCATGGCTTGGGCTGCTAATTTTGTGAGGCTTTCGGTTGTTAGCTTCCTGGCTCAATCCTATTAAAACTAGTTTACCAGTTTTCTAAGTTGGGCTGCTATTTTTTTGAAGCTTTCGGCTGGTTGTTCCCTATTTCTAAATGCTCAAAAGATTAGTCTGCCAATTTAAAAATTGGGTTGCCAATTTTATGTGACCTTTTGCTAAATGTCTGGCACATTAAAATTGGTTTGCCAATTCATGGAGTTGGTTTGCTAATTTTTTAAAGGGTTTGGTTTTGGCTCCTTGATTCTTCATGGCTTCAAAATTGGTCTACCGGATTTAAAGTTGGGCTGCTAAATTTTCTTAGCATTTGGCTGGTTGCTTCATAGCTTCAAAATTGGCCTGTCGGATTTAAAGTTGGGATGCTAATTTTTCTTAGCATTCGGCTGGTTGCTTCATAGATTCAAAATTGGTATGTCGGATTTAAAGTTAGGTTGCTAATTTTCTTATACCTATAAACAAGAAGACTAGCCCGAAAGGCTAGTGTGTAAGCTTGCTTGTCCCATAAACAAGTTTGCTAGCCAGGTAGGCTGGTGGTGATAGTGAAATTTCCAAGGGATTCTTAAAGAGTGGATATAGGTGCAGGGTTGGCACCATAAATCTTGTGTTTGATTGTGCTATTTGTTGTGTTACTTGCATATTATCTACACCGTATTACACTTAGTTTATTTGTGAATATTATTTAAGTGCACATATACTTGCTAGTCTATTAATTTTTAAAGAACCCAATTCATCCCTCTTTTTAGGTTGCTATATCTGGGCAACAAATAGTATCAGAGCAGGTGCTCTTGTTGTTAAGCCCTAAAAAGATTAGAGCTAAAGATTATGGCAATCTTGTTGGGTGAGGAACAATCCATCAATAGACCATCACTTCTTAATGGCACAAATTACATTTATTGGAAAGCACGAATGAAGATTTTTATTCAAGCACTTGATTATGATTTATGGAGTATCATAGTCCATGGACCTCACATACCCACCATTAGATCAAATGATATTGTTATTCCTAAACCAAAAACAGAATGGAATATGCATGATAGGAAAATGGCTTAACTCAATGCTAAAGCCATGAATGTTTTATATTGCTCTTTAGATATAAATGAATTCAATTGTATTTTTACATGCATATCTGCTAAAGAAATTTGGGATAGATTAGAGGTTACCCATGAGGGTACCAATCAAGTCAAGGAGTCCAAAATAATTATGCTTGTGCATAAATATGAATTGATTAAAATAAAATCTTATGAAAGTATTTATGATATATTCATAAGATTCACTGATATTATTAATAGGCTTAAAAGCCTTGGTAAATCTTACACTAATGCTGATCTTATGAGAAAGGTATTGAGATCCTTGCCTAGGTCTTGGAAAGCTACAGTCACTGCTATACAAGAAGCCAAAGACCTTAACATTCTATTTCTTGAAGAATTGATTAGATCATTAATGACTCATGAGCTTCAACAAAGTCAAAATCTTGATGAAGAGTCTAAAATAAAAGATTTATAACACTAAAGTGTGCAGCCCAAAAGGATGAGAATGAGGGCTCTTCAAATGATAGTTGATGAGGGGTAAAAATATCATTGCATTAATGTTCGTGCAACCCACAACATCTGACTAAGGCTAGCCCATACGCCCCATCAATGTAGCTGTCCCATCCAAAAGATAGCAATGAGTAGGCTACCCTTCGACCGACACTTGTATAACAATTGGCCGAGCTATTATTATGCCTCGGTTGATCAAGTTGTGAACATACCCCCGCAAGCCAAGCTATCCATTATGCCTCGGTCCCAGTCCGGACGATCCCTGTGCCTCGCCAGCCGAGCTATCCTCACACCTCCCGGCTTCAGCCGAGTTATCCTTGTTTTCCCGCCTCGGCGAGCCATCTCTTGGTCTCAGCCGAGCTATAATATCTCTCGGCCTTAACTGAACTATCTTGTCTTTCGGCATCGCTAGCCGAGCTAAAATGTCTCTTGGTCTTAACCAAGCTACCGCCACCAAACCATCCTATGCTTCGGTAGCCTAGGTCTCATTATATCTCGGATAACCGAGCCTTTCTATACCTCGGACGGTCAAGTTATCCCATACCCCGATGCGATGGGTCTCACCATACTTCGGTGGATTCCTCCATCTTCCATACTTCGGCCCGACTGAGGTATTCAAACACCTCTGCGGAATACATCCAGACTAACAAGATTTCAAACAAAAATCATACCCGAGAGTGGCCTAGAGCCCTAGAGCCTATATAGTCGAATCTCAAGACATCAACCAGCTCTCCTAGCCGTCGATCCTCTAACCAACAAGATGCGAATCTTACTGACATCCTAACAAACTTGATCCAGATCTCAACGGCTTTCTGACCCACGACGTCTCTAGGAAACCAGGTGAACACCTATAAATATTACAACCTCAGATCCCCCTCAGGTAATGCCATCTTCCGCACACTTGCTCCCCCCCCCCCTTTTTTCTGCCATTAACGCTCTGCTCAGAGCTCTCGAGAGGCTACACTGGAGAGACTCTTCAGCGGGATCCTTCTCCCCATATTTGTTGATCGCTGATCTCCACTGACTTGAGCATCGAAGGATCTTCTGCAGAGGGCCACCCCCAATGCCTCTCGCGTGAGGACTATTTTGCAGGTCTGCCCAGGAGAGAGCCCACACTGCAGCCCGATTGCGCCCGAATCGGAGGACGGATTTCGGCAGCAATAGATTGGCGCTAGAGGAAGGGTCCTCAAGTCCCATAAACTTGTGATCCATGAGATAAGGATCTTGACCTGGAAGAGAACCTTTCCAATGGCCAATCGAAGGAAGGCTACTTCCAAAGTCTGCGACCAGGCCACCTCCCAAAGACCTGATCCGGTGAGCAGTGTTGCACCGCCACCGCCGCCAGTCGAGACTCCATCGCCACCGGCGGCCCCGGTGACCCAAGACCAGTTTGCCTCGCTGGTCCAGCAAGTCCAGGCTCTAACCCACTTGATTCAGGGGTGCTTTGAAGCTCCCCGACCAGCTGCTCATGATCCTCACCTTTCTGAGGAGAACGCGGCCCCCGCTCATCCAGCCATCTCCTCTTCCGATATGCATGGGGTTGCGGACCCCCCTCGTCGCCCTAAGGGAGCTGAGCAGGTCCTGCAAGGAGTCTACGGCAAGGATCTTCCCAGATCTCGACGGGCCCGATCCTTTCTCCGATGTTTTCTCATCATGACTCAACACCGTCTCAGTACTCTCCTCGTCCAGCTCCTTCTACTTTTCCTGAGGAGGAGATCCGCCAGCAACTCCGGAAGATGCGTCACGAGTTGGATGCTGCCAAGCAGGCCCATTCGTTCCAGCATAAGGTGGAGTAGGGCATTCCCTTCTCCAAGGAAATCATGGAGGAAATGATTTCCTCCCATGTCAAGTTACCTGCCATCGAGCCCTACCACAGATCTTCCGATCCCGACGATCACCTCAGCAGTTTTCGGTCAATCATGATGTTCCACAGGGCATTGGATGCGATCCTCTGCCGCGCCTTCCCTTCCACCCTCAGGGGATCCGCTCAAACCTGGTTCAATGCCTTGAAACCAGGCTCCGTTAGTTCATTTGATGAGCTGAGCCGCCTCTTCATCAGCCAGTTCATCAGCAGCCGCCGTCACCGATGGAGATCTGACTCCCTCTCCGAAGTTAAGCAGAGAGAGAGGGAGTCCCTGAAGAATTATCTTGGCCATTTCAATAAGGCCATGCTGAAGGTAGATCACCTTAACCATGAGGTGGCTATGTCCGCCCTCGCGGGCGGAGTATTGAAGGAGAGCGACTTCTACCTGGCAATGGAGGTTAGCTACCCTCCCAACCTCTCCGACATGATGGCCTGGCGGATAAGTACACCAGAGTCAAAGAATCTCGAAGGGCTGCCCACACCGAGCTAGCAAAGAAGAAGGAACCCAAGGGCTCGGACAAGCATCGACCAGCCCACCAGCTGAGCCCACCTCGCCGCCAAAGGTTTCCTCCGCCGCCGCCAAGGAACTGCACCCGGAGCCCGCCTAGGAGATTCCACCGCTTCACCCCGCTCACTATCCTGAGGGCGGAGATCCTCATGGTGATAGAGCACCAACTCCCTCGACCGCCTCCTCTCCAAGGGAATGCGGCCCAAAGAGACCCCATCAAGTACTACCGCTACCATCGGGACCATGGCCATGACACTGAAGAGTGCTGGCAGCTGAGAATGAAATTAAGAGGCTCATTCAGTGAGGTAGACTGTATCAATTCAGGAGAGCCCCCGAGCCAAGGGATGGGGGTGACCATCAGCCTGAGCATCGTTGACCCGAGCCTCAGCAACCTCCTCCTCCGAATCCTCCGGTTGCCGGCCACATCAATGTGATCAAGGCGGTCGCTGGTCCGTCGAGCTGGCGGGGTGATGAAGAAGGTTCGGCGCCAAAGAGAGCATGGGCTGATAAGCTCTCTTTCTCCAACGATGATCTCCAGGGGATATAGTTCCCGCATGATGATGCATTGGTTGTATCTCTTAATTTGAACAATTATGATGTAAGCAGAATTCTCATTGATAGTGGAAGCTCCGTTAATGTTCTATACCTTGATGTGTTCGTGAAGATGAAATTGCTTATGGAGAATCTCCGAGCTATGGAATCCACCCTAATGGGGTTCACCAGTGATGTTATCACCCGGAAGGAATTGTGACCTTGACGGTCTGTGCAGGAACTTGGCCCTGCATGGCCACTGTTCATACCGATTTCCTGGTGACCAAGCTTCGGTCACCCTACAATGCTATCTTTGGAAGACCTAGCTTAATGTCCCTTAGAGCCATCGTCTCCATCCCATATCTTGTTATGAAGTTCCCTACTGAGCGAGTAGGAATAGTCCGCGGAAGCCAAACTATAGCTCGGCAATGCTTTGTAACCAGCCTTCAAACTAAGCTGCCCGAGGTTGACGGGCTAGACGCTCGGGGGATTTTGCCGAGCAACAGGGAGAACCAGCTGAAGAGCTGGAGGAGGTGTCGCTGAACGAAGCCCGGCCAACCGAACTATAATGATCGGGTCACTGCTAAAAGGGAAATCTCGGACGGAGCTGATCGACTTTCTCTGAAGGAATGCTGATGTCTTCACCTGGTCTGCTTTCGATATGCCGGGAATCAGCTCGGACATCCTCGTCCATTGTCTTAATGTAGATGAGATGTCCCGGTCCATAAAGCAGAAGAAGAGGAGCTTCACCCCTAAGCGGCAGAAGGCGATTGAGGAAGAAGTCGACAAACTTGTTAAGGCAAACTTCATTTGGAAGGTAAACTATCCGAGCTGGTTATCCAATGTCGTCATGGTAAAGAAGTCAAATGGTAAATGGCAGATCTGCATCGACTTCACCGACCTCAATAAAGCCTGCCCGAAGGACAACTTCCCTCTCCCTCGGATCGATCAGCTTGTAGATGCTACTTCAGGGCATCAGATGCTAACCTTCATGGACGCCTATTTCGGCTACAATCAAATCCGAATGGCGCCCGAGGATGAAGAAAAGACCGCCTTCATAACCGATCGAGGTACATATTGCTACTGTGTCATGCCTTTTGGTCTGAAGAATGCAGGTGCAACTTACCAAAGGCTGGTCAACAAGGTCTTCAAGGAGCAAATCGGCCGAAACATGGAGGTATATGTCGACGACATGCTGGTCAAAAGCAAAGAAGCATCCCAGCACATTGAGGACCTCTCTGAGAGCTTCGCGATGCTCCAAAAATATTGGATGAAGCTCAACCCGACTAAGTGTTCCTTCGGTGTCAATTCTGGGAAGTTTCTGGGCTTCATTGTCTCTCAGCGAGGCATTGAGGCCAATCCGCAGAAGATTCAAGCTCTCCGGAAAATGGTGCCCCCGGCATCCGTCAAAGAGGTCCAACGCCTAACAGGAAGGATCGCGGCTCTCAACCGCTTCATGGCTCGGTCGGCCGAGAGATGTCTCCCTTTCTTTAAAGCTCTTCGATCGGCTAAGAATTTCCAATGGACCCATGAATGTCAGAAATCCTTCGAAGACCTCAAGAAGTATCTCAGCTCTCCACCCCTCCTCAGCAGTCCGAGTCCGGGGGAGGTGCTATTTCCATACTTGGCAGTCTTAGAAGGCGTAGTTTGCTCGGTGTTGGTAAGAGAAGAGAACAAGACCCAAAAGCCAATCTATTATGTTAGCAAACTGCTCCGAGACGTCGAGACAAGGTATACTCGATCGAGAAGCTAGTGTTGGCCTTGGTAACATCAGTTCGGAGGCTACGGCCATATTTCCAGTCGCATTCTGTGACGGTCCTCACTGACCAACCCATCAAGGCGGTGGTTCATCGCCCGAAGACATCGGGAAGGATGGCTAAATGGGCCGTCGAGCTAAGCGAGCATGACATCCGGTACCAGCCTTGCCCGGCCATCAAGGCCCAGGTTCTAGCTGACTTCCTCCTTGAATGTACTATCTTGGAGGATGGTTCTACTC
This sequence comes from Calamus simplicifolius, assembly GCA_900491605.1. Lineage (NCBI taxonomy): Eukaryota > Viridiplantae > Streptophyta > Magnoliopsida > Arecales > Arecaceae > Calamus > Calamus simplicifolius. The sequence goes on along the minus strand of UESW01003920.1, from coordinate 83,821 downwards.
CAGACTCCCCTGAGCAACCAAAATCTGATGCCCTGTGGCTGCTCCATGTTGACGGATCGTCCAATGCCGGTGGCTCAGGCGCTGGCCTAATCCTTACCAGCCCAGAAGGGGCGACCTTCGAGTATGGTGTTCGCTTTTCCTTCCCAGCCTCCGATAACGAAGCTGAGTATGAAGCTCTGCTCGTTGGACTTCGATTCGCCGTGACCTCAAAGTGAAGAAGTTAAATGCCTTCACCGACTCTCAATTGGTAGCTGGTCACGTGCAGGGCGAGTTTGAGGCCCGGGAGCCAAACATGATTCGATATCTCCAAGAGGTGCGAAGCTTACTTTTCCACTTTCCTAAATTTGAAGTCATTCAGATTCTAAGATCTGAGAATGCACGTGCCGATCTATTATCTCGGCTAGCAACCGCGGAGTCAATGGATGCCGAGCAGAAATTCCCCCTGAAGATTTTAGAAAAGCCTAGCATCGCGAAGGCTGACCGAGTGATGCAGGTCGAGGCCGAACCATCCTGGTTCAACCCCATACTAAAGTATCTTAAAGAAGGGTCACTCCCAACCGACCGAAAAGAAGCAAGAAAGCTGAAGCTGCAAGCCACCCACTATGTGCTGATCGATGACCAGCTGTATAAGCGGTCCTATTCCATGCCACTACTCAAGTGTCTTTGCCCATCTGAGGCTGATTATGCTCTCCGGGAGGTGCATGAAGGGATTTGCGGCAACCATCTGGGGAGCCGATCTTTATGCCATAAGGTGCTGCACCAGGGATACTATTGGCCCACCATGCAGAAGGATGCTGACGAACTCGTCCAAGCTTGTGACCCCTGTCAGAGACATTCTCACATCCAGAGACTCCCCTCCACCAGTTTAGTCCCTATTTCCTCCGCTTGGCCCTTTGCTAAGTGGGGGATGGACATACTAGGCCCTTTCCCCCTCGCCACCGGACAGAGAAAGTTCTTGTTTGTCATCATCGACTACTTCACCAAGTGGGTCGAGGCTGAAGCAGTTGCCCAGATAACTGAAGCTCGGGCCAAGGACTTCGTGTGGAGGTCCATCATTTGTCGCTTTGGCCTCCCGCACACCATCATCACCGACAATGGGAAGCAGTTTGATAATCCCAAGTTCCAGGAGTTCTGCGAGGATCATGGCATCATTCACCGCCTCACTTCGGTAGGGCATCTGCAAGCCAATGAAGAAGCCGAAGTAACCAACTGGACCCTACTCCAAGGGATCAAAGCTCGGCTCGCTAGAGCCCGAGGTAGATGGGTAGACGAGCTTCACCATGTCCTATGGGCCTACCGCACCACCTAAAGAATCCCCATTGGTGAAACCCCATTCCGGATGGCCTTCGGCACGGAAGCGGTCATTCCCATGGAGATAGGACTCTATTCTCCACGGGTGGAGAGCTACTCAGAGGAAGCTAACGACGAGAAGCTTCGCACCAATCTCGACCTGATGGAAGAGATCAGAGAGAAAGCTCGAATTAAAGTAGCTATGTACCAGCAAAGAGTGGCTCACTATCATGCCTCTAGAGTCAAAGGGAAATCCTTCTCGCCCAGCGATCTTGTTCTTCGGAAAGCGTCCGTCTCCAAGCCGCTGGAACAAGGAAAGCTAGCTCCAAATTGGGAAGGCCCCTATCAAGTAGCAGAAGTCATTAGACCTGGCACCTACAAGCTCCAGGATCTGGATGGGAAATTTATTCCCCGGACGTGGAATTCGGACAATCTCTGTATATACCACCAATAGGGTACATTCTCTATAGACTTACCCCATTTACAGCTTTGACATTTTGTTTCTATTATCCGCGACATGACCGCTACAATAGTTTTTTCGAAAAAGTCGTAATAGAAAATAGATGTTGCTTGTGCATCCATTCTCGGCACAACCGAGCTATTTCTCTAGGCAAATCTCCAAACCTTGGCAGGGCCAAGCCTCGAGCCAAATCTCTGAACCTCGGCAGGGCCGAGCCTCGAGCCAAATCTCCGAACCTCGGCAGGGCCGAGCCTCCAATCAAATCTCCAAATCTCGACAGGGCCGAGCCTCAAATCAAATCTTCGAACCTCGGCAGGGCCGAGCCTCGAGCTAAATCTCCGAACCTCGGCAGGGCCGAGCCTGGCTCGAATCAAATCTCCGAACCTCAGTAGGGCCGAGCCTCGAATCAAAACTCCGAACCTCGGCAGGGCCGAGCCTCGAGCTAAATCTCCGAACCTTGGCAGGGCCGAGCCTCGAATCAAATCTTCGAACCTCGGCAGGACCGAGCCTCGAATCAAATCTCCGAACCTCGGCAGGGCCGAGCCTCGAGCTAAATCTCCGTACCTCGGCAGGGCCGAGCCTTGAGTTGAATCTCCATACCTTGGCAGGGCCAAGTAAAATATCAAAAGACTTCATCCGGATTCGGGTAGCTTACAAGCCCCGACCGGACTAAACAGTGAAGAATCTTCGGTCAAGCCGAGCGATATTCCCTCACCTTTAGCCGCATCTAGTAAAATGTTATCTGAATCCTCGGCCAAACCGAACGATATCTCCGCGCCTTGGTCACGCCAAGTGAAGTATTTTGTGAAGCCTTGGTTGGACCAAGTGAGTTCTCAGATGTTCCAAGATAACAGGAACAACCCATGATACTTTGACGGAGGTAAACAACCTCCTTCTACTCAACAATAAAGACATGCTACGAGCTGTCTCCTTCCGGAGAAATACATGCTTCATTATGCAAATGAAATCATGCTTACCACAGGAGTCCGCAGGACCACCCAGGTCTTCCTTTGACTCAAACGGGAATGAACGTTTCTCTCCACTGAGGACCAAACATTGGTCTTAGCAAAAATAAAGCAGCAAGAATGCTGCCGAAGCATGCAATGACATAAAACTCTCAAACACGATCACATCAAGAAAGAAGCAGATGCTAAAAGAAGAAAGAATGAAACTTTCTTTATTTCTTTATCAATGAAAGGAATTACAACCTCCTAAGAGGCATTACAAGTGCATCATAGCACAAGAAATAAAGACGAATAAATGGCTCGGCCTGACTGTTGCGATCAGCTTTAGTTAATAATGATATTTCAGCATCCGACCCAAGATATCAGAGAAATCAGAATGGGTGGATGAGCCCTATTGAGCAACACAACCCATCCACCGATCCCTCGGATAGATATGTTGGAGGATCATAACCAGGTCAAAAGACCTGTTGATCCTTACACCAGGCCAGATGTTAGTCTGCTAGTCATCGCCAAAGTTAAAAGGCAATGTACTAGCAGACAACACACCATCCCCCCCTCAAAAGATTTCCCGCGCGGAGGGGCTAAGCATCTAGCTAGAGGGAGAAGGAAAAGTCCACGCATGCTACGGGGGTACATGTGCACTTCCTATCCTGCGACCCCCGCAGCAAACCACAAAGGACACACAGGAAGCGCATGTGTGCGCTCTTCATGTGATCTCTACGGACCTCCTGTGCACTCTCCATATGATCTCCGAAGCTCCTCTCTTGAAGATGAGCTGCTCTCTAGCGACTCCTTCATCACCCCAGCTGTCCAGAGGAAGGCGACTTACGAAAGGAAAACTCAATCCCCCCACTCTCAACCTCAGGGGCGCAGACATCATGAACACTTTCACAACTCATAGAAAAGAGCGTCTTGGGAGACAACCTAGCATGACCTCCTCCTCTCATTTTATAGGCCAACGGAATGGGAGCAGCTATTAAAGCAGAAAGCTCCCAGACTTAACTCGTTTAAAACCCTATCATCGGCTTTCGGCACGTATAGGACTACATCTCTGGGGATTCTGTAAAGCCGGCGGTCCTCTCCAAGTCCTCCAGGGAGATCTCTGAGGCAATATCTCTTGGACCCCTCATGTTCCCCAGCCAAGGATCGAAACACCAGCAAATCTGTGGAAAGGGAAAAGGGAAAAAAAGAGTAGGGTCTCTATGGAAGGGATGAAAAAGTATTGCGGGGAAAACACCGCCCTGATCTTCTCTCTCCCTTTTTAAATGGCGCTTCGAGAAGTTGCCTTAAACATTAAGGCTCTTGCAATGGGCGTCACGAACGCGGAGACCTTGCCATGCGGAAAAACTCCCCCAATCACTGCTCACCAAATCCGAAGAATTTTTCTCCTCGTGCGATGGCAAATAATGATGGTGAACGGACGGCCCGTCAGTTTCGGAGCCATCGTTGCACCTTTCAAATCCTTCTAGATAGGATTACGCTAGATTCTACTCCCTAAATCTGAAGTTATACTCCAGACTAGGGAGTGGGGGGCATGTGATGAGGGGTGAAAATATCATTGCATTAATGTTTGTGCAACCCACAACATCGGGCTAAGGCTAGCCCATACGCCCCGTCAACGTAGCTGTCCCATCCGAAAGATAGCGATGAGTAGGCTACCCTTCGGCCAGCACTCGTATAACAGTTGGCCAAGTATTATTATGCCTCGGCTGATCAAGTTGTGAACATACCCCGCAAGCCGAGCTATCCATTATGCCTCAGTCCCAGTCCGAGCAATCCCTGTGCCTCGCCAGCCGAGCTATCCTCACACCTTCTGGCTTCAGCCGAGTTATCCTTGTTTTCCTACCTCGGCGAGCCATCTCTTGGTCTCAGCCGAGCTATAATATCTCTCGTCCTTAGCCGAGCTATCTCTGTCTTTCAGCATCGCTAGTCGAGCTAAAACGTCTCTTGGTCTTAACCGAGCTACCGCCGCCGAACCATCCTATGCTTCGGTAGCCTAGGTCTCATTATATCTCGTATAACCGAGCCATTCTATACCTCGAATGACCGAGTTATCCCATACCCCGATGCGATGGGTCTCACCATACTTCAGCGGATTCCTCTATCTTCCATACTTCGGCCCGACTGAGGTATTCAAACACCTCTGCGGAATACATCAAGACTAACAAGATTCCAAACAGAAATTATACCCTAGAGTGGCCTAGAGCCCTAAAGCCTATATAGTCAAATCTCAAGACATCAACCAGCTCTCCCAGCTGTCGATCCTCTAACCAACAAGATGCAAATCTTACTGACATCCTAACAAACTTGATCCGGATCTCAACGGCTTTCAGACCCACGACGTCTCTAGGCAACCAGGTGAACACCTATAAATATTACAACCTCAGATCCCCCTCAGGTAACTCCATCTCCCGCACACTTGCTCCCCCCCTTTTTTTCTGCCATTAACGCTCTGCTCAGAGCTCTTGAGAGGCTACCCTGGAGAGACTCTTCAGCGGGATCCTTTTCCCCATATTTGTTGATCGCTGATCTCCACTGACTTGAGCGTTGAAGGGTCTTCCGCAGAGGGCCACCCCAAATGCCTCTCGCATGAGGACTGTTTTGCAGGTCCGCTCAGGAGAGAGCCCACACTCCAGCTCGATTGCGTTCGAGTCAGAGGACGGATTTCAGCAGCAACAATAGTGATAAGGATAATGATTTGGCTCTCATTACAAGAAAATTTAAGAAATTCATGAGAAAAAAAATTGATGAAAGAAAAAGGATATTTATGAAAGAAGAGCCAAGTAAAGAAAAATAATATAAAGTTATTTGTTATGAATGTAACAAGTCAGGACACTACAAGTCAAATTGTCTATATCTAAAGAAAGGTACCAAGAAATTTAAGAAGAAAGCTATGATAGCCACTTGGAGCGATAGTGACACATCAAGCTCTGAAAAGGAAGATAAAAATGAAGTCGTCAATGTATGCTTCATGGTCAATGATGATGAGGTAAGTCCTAGTATTTTAGATGACTTTATTTTTGATGAATTGCATAGTACATTTTATGAATTGATAGATGATTTTGTAAAACATAGTTCTAAGAATAAAGAATTAAAAAATCAAGTTAAAAACTTAACTTTGGCAAAGGAAAAGGTTTTAAAAGAAAATGATTCGCAGTTTTTGATAAAGCAGACTTAGGATATAATCCTTTAAAGAAACAAAAGCTTTTGAAAAATATTTTTATTCCTTGAAATGATTTTTCTAATATTATATATTTTAAATATGGTTTGAAAGGTCATAAGTCATATATATGCAATACTATAAAAAAGATTTGGGTTCCAAAAGGAACCATCTCGACTAACTTTAAAGGACCCAAGAAAGCTTGGGTACCTAGGAGCAAGACTTGATATTTTTGATGCAGGTGTGTCTTGCAACCCAATGGAGCAAAAAAAATGATATTTGGATAGCAGATGTTCAAGACACATGATGGGTGATGAATCTCATTTTATCACTTTGGATGCTAATGATGGAGGAGTGGTTATCTTTGAAAATAATGGCCAAGGTAAAATTATTGGCATTGATAAAATTGGTATCACTCCCTCCACTTTTTATTGATAATATCTTGCTTTTAAATGAATTGAATTATAACTTGCTTTGCATTAACTTGCTTTAGTGATAAAGATTTTAAAATTATTTGTTGAATTATCTCTTTGCATTGTTATTAATCCTGTTGATAATTGCATAAAATTTATTGGTCATAGGTTTAAAAATATTTATATTATTGATTTGAATGACCATAGTTTCGATTGTTTAGTTGCCATGAATGCTATAATAGATGAATTTAGTTGATTATGGCATCGTAGACTTGTTTATATTAGCATTGATTCTCTTTCAAAATTAATTATAAAGAATTTAGTAAAAGGTTTGTCAAAACTAAATTTTGAAAAAGATATGATTTGTGATGCATGTTAATTTGGAAAACTAGAATTTTTTTAAGTCCAAAAATATGATTTAAACTTCTAGACTTTTAAAACTTATGCATGTGGATTTTCTGATCATTGATGATTTTCTCGATTTATATGGATTTTGTTTTTGACTAGTAAAGATGAAACATTTTTTGCATTTCAAATTTTTTTAAAAGCATTTCAAATGAAAAAAGATTTTTTTATTTTATCCATTAAAAGTGTTTATAGAAAGGAATTTGAAAATCATCGCTCTGAAAATTTTTGTAAAGATTATAGTAGAAAGAAATGATAGGACCTTAAATTTAAGTTATATTTGATGAGTCTAGTGATCTTCCATTAAGAAAGAGAAAGGTTTTAAATGATGCAGATGAAATTAAAGATCAAATCAAGGAGCTTACCTTGAAAGAGAAAGAGGACTCAACGATACAAGCGATACATGAAGAAGAAATTCATGATGAACTCCAAGGTAATATTGAATTCGAAAGAGAATGAAGGTATGTTCATAATCACCCTAAAGAGTTAATTTTAAGTGATCCATCTTATGATATTAAGACTAGATCATCATTTAGGAATACATGTAATAATTTAACTTTTGTTCCTTATATAGAGCCTAAATGTCATGCATGATAATGGATACTAGTTAGTAGACCACATGATCATCCAATTATTGAGACTAAATGAGTATTTAAAAATTAATTGGATGAGTATGGTAATTTTAGTAGAAAAAGGAATTGATTTTGATGAAACACATGTTCCTATTGATAGATTAGAAACTATTAGATCACTCTTTGCATTTATATCTTATATTTTTTAAATTATATTAAATGAATGATAAGAATATTTTTCTTAATGAATATATTGATGAACAAGTGTTTGTTAATCAACCACCCAGTTTAAAAAATCTTGTGTTTTCAAACCATGTATTCAAATTGAACAAAGCTTTATATGGTTTGAGACAAGTACCCTGGACATGGTATGATAGGCTTATTAAGTTCTTGGTTAGCAATAAATTTATTAGTAAAAATATTGATGCATCATTATTTATTAAAAGAGAAAATGATAATATGTTGATAGTGCAAATTTATATAGATTCGGTACTACTAATGATTCCTTGTGCCAAGACTTTGCTAAGCTTATGCAGAGAGAGTTCGAGATGAGCATGATGGTTGAACTCAATTATATTCTCGGACTTCAAATCAAGCAATCAAAGAAGAAAATCTTCATAAACCAATCCATGTATATCAAGAAAATCTTGAAGAAATTTGACTTGGAGAAATCTAAGTGTATCGATACCTCTATGAGCTCATCATGTAGATTAGATTCTAATGGTGATGAAATTGTTGATTTGAAACTTTAAAGAAGCATGATCGGCAACAATTGGTATCAGTTTGATTTGTATATTCTTTGTTTGAAATGATTCTATTGTGCGTCTTGGATCATTAAATGCCTATTTTATCTGTGGTATCATTTCTTGATCATGGTTTATAATAAATTATTTATGTGTAAAATAAAAAAAACTTGATAGAAGTGATGCAAAATATCTTATGAAATGTGTATTTGGTATATGGTAATTGCTATAAAATGTCTATGTATTGAGATTAGCATGGTACATTTATAGAATGCTTAGATTATAGGATATCGATATCATTTCTTGCATGAACTTTTATTACATATAGATCATATTTAAAATATTTAGGGGAAGAACAATGTGAGCATATATGAAATCAAACATTTTTTTGTGGTATTTGTTAACATTGTATCTCAACATGTTTTTAAATTAGAAAGGAAGAGAATGAATTTGTTTGAATAATTAGATACTTTGATGTATTAAGCACTGTGATGTATTGAGCATTAAATGTCTTATTGTAATAAGTGTTTTGATGTATGAAAGTGATATCAACTCTTGTATGATGCAATGATATGAATATATTTTCTTATTGGTATCAAGCTATATAACCTACTATTTTGCTCTGATATGAAAAAGTGATATTTTTATTCTAAATTTATTTATTTTTATTGGTATCAACTAAATTATGAATGATGATTGTTATTAAATAATTGATCTTTTATACCTTATTTATGCTACTCCTTGTTACTATTGAAGAAAAGACAAACAAAATTATACATATTCTTTCATCTCTTTTTGATTGATGAAAAAAGAGGGAGAGAATAATAAACAGTTCAATCATGGGGGAGAGAATAGCATACATTTCATTCATGAGAGAGATTAGCATTCATAGGAGAGAATAGTATGCATCGTGGTATTTAAAAGGAAAGAAAAGCATATATTTAAAATGGAAGAGAATATCATATATTCTAATCATGAGAGAGAAATACATACAACATGGTATTTCAAAATAATGCATATATTCAAAACCAAAGGGGAGTTATACAATGTATCTTTTAAATATCACATTTTATGTGTTCTTGAAATTTAGAGTTTCGGTACGATATGCTAAATTTCGTCACGCTCCATTTTATACTTCAAGTTATCAAGGAATATCATGATTGAAATTTTTTTTTATTGTATACTTAATGGTTTTGTCATCATCAAAAAGAGAAAGATTGTTGGCCTCATATTGATTTTGATGATTATAAAATAATTAAGTATGATACTAATGATCTTGTGATTGAGTTAAATAAATTTTAGCTGAATCATCAAGAAGATGGTGTTACTTCAAACCAAGGTATATTATGATTCAAAATGAAAGATATTATAGGTAATATATAAATATGCTTATAGTGATTAAATTATTTTTCAATAAATTTGGATTGTGTAATCGCTGGACGATTTTCATATGTTTTATGTTTGGAGAGTTTACTTGACAAAATGACTTTCAAATTTAATTATATTTGCATTGTCTTGAACTGGATTCAATCATCTTACAAGTTCTTATTTAAACTCTATGTTATTTTAAATGTTTGCCAAAGAAGTCTTTAAAGGGTATTTATTCGATACCGGATTTTATCTTTGAACTATCAATTTCCTGTTGCCTTTGGTTGAATGCCTGGCTCCTAAAATTTGGTCTGCTAGTTCATAGCTTGGGCTGCTAATTTTGTGAGGCTTTCGACTATTAACTTCCTGGCTTAATCCTATTAAAACTAGTCTGCGAGTTTTCTAAGTTGGGCTGCTATTTCTTTAAAGCTTTCAGCTGGTTGTTCCCTGTTTTTAAATGCTCAAAAGATTAGTCTGCCAATTCAAAAATTTGGTTGCCAATTTTATGTGACCTTTGGCTAGATGTCTGGCATATTAAACTGGTTTTCCAATTCATGGAGTTGGCTTGCTAATTTTTTAAAGTGTTTGATTTTGGCTCCCTGATTTTTCATGGCTTCAAAATTGGTCTATCGGATTTAAAGTTGGGCTGCTAATTTTTCTTAACATTCGGCTGGTTGCTTCATGGCTTCAAAATTGGTCTGCTGAATTTAAAGTTGTGCTGCTAATGTTTCTTAACATTTGGCTGGTTGCTTTATGGCTTCAAAATTGGTCTGCCAGATTTAAAGTTGGGCTGCTAATTTTTCTTAGCATTCGGCTAGTTGCTTCATGGCTTCAACATTGGTCTGCTGGATTTAAAGTTGGGCTACTAATTTTACTTGGCATTCAACTGATAGTTTTCTGGTTCAAAATTGGCTTGCTGGATTTTTGATTTGATCTACCGGATTTCATATTAGGCTATCGGTTTTGTGTTTTAGGCTGTGGTTTTGTGATCTGGGCTTCTACTTTTTTCCTGGCTTGCCATTCTGTGAAATTGGGATGCCATTTTTTCATGGCACTTGGATGGATCTTTGTTGCCTCGTGTTCAAAATCATTCCACCGATTCTTTTGTTGGGGCTTCTAATTCTCTTCACTTGGGCATCTAAACTCTGGAGTTAGGCAACCAAATTTTTGTCTTGGATGGCCGGACTCCTTAGTTAAGCTTGCTAAGTATTATTTTCTCTCTCTCTCTCCTCTATTTCACAACGGTCATGCAATAGCTATATTTTTTATTGGTTATAAATAGAGTTGTTGAACAGTGATTCAACAGTGAATGTAAGGAAAAAAAAAGAAGAAAAATATCAATGAAAATATTGTGAGAAAAATTATTTGAAAGAGAGATTTATTATTTATAAGAGAGGTGTATTGGAGTGCTACATTAATTGTTTCAAAGCTACCAAAGTGCATTTACTGCTGATTCTAGTTGTAGTATTAAAGCTCCAACAACCCTTTTGAAGAGTATTCAAGCTTCATCAAAGGCTTCATTGTTGCTCCGACGTACTTAAAGGAAGAAGCCATATTGTGAAGTGTTCTTCAAAATTTGTAAAGTATATTCTTGAATATCTGCTCATTTCTAGAAGCTTATTGTATAAACTTGATATTATTGTGCTTGATCTTGTAAGGCTCGCTTATGCCCGGAAACAAGTGCTAGCCAAGAAGACTAGAGTTGTGAAAGGTCCCCTTGTACCCATAAACAAGAAGACTAGCTTAGAAGGTTAGTGTGTAAGGTCCCCTTGTAACCATAAACAAGAAGACTAGCCTAGAAGGCTAGTGTGTAAGGCTTGCTTGTGCCCTTAAACAAGTTTGCTAGCTAGGTAGGCTAGTGGTGATAGTAGAATTTTTAAAGGGTTCTTGGGGAGAGGATGTAGGTGCAAGGTTGGCACCGAACTACTATAAATGTTTTGTGTTTGGTTGTGCTATTTGTTGTTTGCATATTATCTACACTGCACTATACTTAGTTTATTTATGTTATTATTTAAGTGCACATATACTTGCTAGTCTATTAATTTTTAAAGAACCCAATTCATCCCCCCTTTTGGATTGCTATATCTGGGCAACAAGAGGAAACTTAGTTGGAAAGTGGGATGCCATTGAATGTGGGCGTGTCGTTGGCAATTGTCGCATTTCCTGACCAGCTCGGCTGCGTCCTCCTGCATGGTGAGCCAATAGTATTAATGGCAGAGAGCCTTATATGTTAGCAATCTTCCCCCTAGGTGGTTTCCGCATATGCCTTCATGAATCTTTCGAAGGACATAATTGGCATCTACGGGGCCAATGCACTTGAGGAGAGGATAGGAGAAGGATCTCCTATACAATTGTCCATCTAGCACCACGAACTTGGTGGCTCTCTATTTAAGCAATCTGGCCTTCGTACGGTTGATGAAAAGGGTGCCGTCAGTTAGGTAGCAGATATAGGCATCCATCCATGTTGGTTCCTGTGTGACTGGCAGAGCCTCTTCCACAGCGTCGATGCTCAGGGTTTCTAGATGCTCGATGAAGGTTCTTCCTAGGGCATTGTTAGTCGAAGTAGCTAGCTGAGATAGGGCATCGGCTCTGACATTCTTGCCCCTTAGGATGTAACTGATGCTGAAATAAGTCAGAGCAGAGGTCTAAGATCATACCTTATTTACATACCGGGACAATGGGGTACTGGGCCTCATATTCTTCCATGATTTATCTGGAGATGAGCTGGGAGTCAGTGAAGGCCCTAAGACGCTTCACCCTGAGCTCTCAGATGAGCTTTATTCCTGCCAACATAGTTTTGTACTCAACTTGGTTATTGATAGCCTTGAAAAGGAACCGAAAGGCATACTCCACCACTGCCCCCTCCGGGCTTGCGAGAATGAGGCCTGCTCCACTTTCTTGGGAATTAGATATGCCGTCCACATGGAGAATCCAGGTCTCCGTAGCTTCTTCAGGCTCATCGCCCGGGTGTACTATAAGAGGTTTTCTGATCACTCCTCAGTCCAAGTGCACTCAATCAGGAAGTCCGCCAGGACTTGGGACTTCATGGCCAATATTGGTTGGAATGAGAGGTCTAACTTTCCTAGCTTGACTGCCTATTTGGCCAGTCAATCGGAAGTGTCAGGAAGAGATAGGATGGCTTTGAGGGGTTGGTCTATGAGCACCATGATTAGATGGGCTTGAAAGTAAGGCCTGAGACACTGAGCAGAGACCATTAAAGCAAAAATAATTTTCTTAATTTTGGATCACTTGGTCTCCGCATCATGGAGCACCTTGCTGGTGTAGTAGACTGGCCTTTGCACTCCATCGGAGTCGATGCGAACAAGGATGGAGCTGATCACCTCTGAGGAGGCAGCGAGATAGAAGAAGAGGTCCTCTCCTTCCATCGGCTTTGACAACAGTAGCATGGTAGACAGGAACTCCTTCAGCCCCTCAAAGGCTTTTTGGCACTCTTTCATCCACTCGATGTTGTTCACTCTGCGCAGTACTTTGAAGAAGGGCAAACACCTTTTAGCTGACTTTGATGAGAAACAGCTTAGGGCAGCCACTCTTTCGATGAGTCATTGCACCTCCTTATTGGTGGGCTGCCTCATGTCGAGGATGGCCTAAATCTTCTCTGGGATTGCTTTGATTCCTCGTTGAGTTACCAGAAAACCTAGGAACTTTCCCGTAGTGACCCTAAAAGCGCACTTGCGGGGGTTCAGCTTCATTCTATAGTGGCAGAGATTATTGAAAGTCTCTTCCAAGTTGGAGATATGGTTGGTGGTGCAGGTGCTCTTAGTCAACATATCATCCACGTACACCTTCATGTTCCGCCCGATTTGGTCCTTAAAGATCTTATTCATCAATCTTTGGTAGGTGGCCCTGTATTCTTCAAGCCAAAAGGCATTATCTTATAACAATAGATGCATTTCTCAGTCACAAAGGAGGTATTCTCCTCGTCCTCTTGGTCCATCTTTATTTGATTGCATCTTGAGAAGGTGTTCATGAAACTGAGGAGCTCGTGGCCAAATGTAGTATCGACTAGCTGGTTTATTCCGAGCAATGGAAAGCTGTCTTTAGGGCATGCCATATTGAGGTCGGTGAAGTCGATGCAAATCCTCCAGCTTCCATTAGCCTTGTGGACCATCACTACGTTGGCCAACCAATCCGGGTAATGTGCTTCTCGAATATGGTTAATAGCAAGCAACTTATTGACCTCCTCATCGATAGCTCTCTGCCGTTCTAAGGTGAAGCTCCTCTTCTTTTGTCAGACTGATTGATATTTTGGATCAATATTAAGCTTGTGGGTGATTACCTCCGAAGGTATACCGGGCATGTCTGACGGTGACCAAGCAAAGACGTCCAAGTTGGCCCACAAGAAGACGAGGAGCTGGTCTCTTGCTTATGTGGAAAGGAGCTCTCCAATTTGAACCATTTTTGCCGGGTCGTCTCCTAGTAGGAAGGTTAGCATGCATTCAACTGGCTCTCATCTCTTCTTTAACTCCCTGGGATCAAGCAGCTCTGGAGTCAGCGGGGTATCTTCTGAGGACTGGGAGCCATGTGATAGCATAGTTGCACCGGGTTCTGTTCCCTGTGCATCTTGCCAATCCCGTTGTTGGTGGAAAACCTGATGAGAAGGCATTTGGTGGAGATGACTGCATCGAGGAGGTTTAAACCAAGCCGTCCGAGTATGACGTTGTAGGCCAATGGCACTCGGACAACCAGAAACCTTATCAGAACTGTGCTTTGACATGGTGGCATCCCCATCATAACTGAAAGGGTAATCTCACCCTTTACCTTTATAGAATCTCCTGTGAAGCCAACTAGGGGTACAGTCATAGGCCGAAGAGAGTTAGAAGACAAGCTCAACCGAATAAAAGCATCGTAAGTAAGGATGTCGGTCGAGCTTCCACTATCGATAAGGATTCTTTTTACAGGATGCTTAGAGATTATCATAAACATAACAATGCTATCATCATTAGGATTATCTACCCCTGCTAGGTCCCTTTTTGAAAAGAGAATTACAATCTCTATCCCTTCATCCCCCAAGACCTTTTGGAAGTATCGCCTACCCCTCAGAAAATCATACCAACTATCCTTTTAGTCAGGGCATTGTCGATGTTGACCTGGAGAGGCAGAGGTCCCGCTTGACTTGGAACAACTGGGGTCCCCTTTGGACAAACTTCTTGAGGTAGGCTCGTTGAATGAGCTCCTCGATCGCCCGCTTCAGATGACGACAATCCTTTGTGTCATGACCGTGATCTTGATGGAAACAGCAATGGAGATTCTTGTCATGGGCAACTCCCGGCCTTAGAGGAGTGGGGCATCATAGATATGGTTCGCCCTTGATCTCCATGAGGATGTGAAATTTGGGGGCAAGAAGAGGGGTGAGGTGGTCCTCCTTCATGGCGAAGCTTCGGTGTCGATTGTCTGATCATCATGGGGGCTCGGGCTTCTTAGGATGAGGTCAGCTTAGCTTTGCACGGACCTGCTTCTTATTATATCTCCCATCAGCTCCCCTCTGGGTGGAGTCAGCTTCATCGGTGCATATGTACTTTTGCGCATGACTCAAGAGCTCAGTATAGGAGCTGGGAGGCTTCTTGTTGAGGGAGTAGGTGAAGTGGGGGGATGAAGTCCCCGCTTTAAAGCCAAGGTGGCCACAGAATTATCGAGGTGATAAACCTTGAGGGTCGCTGTCTTGAAATGTGCCACAAAGTCTCTAAGTGATTCTCCATCCTTTTGCCAGATAGAGAATAAGCTGTCAGCTATCCGGAGAATCCTTCGGCAGGTGTCGAAATGTGTCAAGAAGGTCTTCTCTAATTGCCGAAAGGAGTCGTTGCTGCGTGGTGGTAGACCAGAATACCAAGCATGTGCAACCTTTAGGAGGGTGGCTGGAAAGGCGATGCAGAGAAGGGTGTCAGTTGCCCTTTGAACTTGCACGAGATCTTTGTAGCTCTCCAGATGATCAAGTGGATCCGTAGTGCCATCGTAGGGATCCAACTGAGAAAGGCGGAATCGGAAAGGGACCGACTTCTCCATAATGTGGTGAGTGAGAGGAGGGCAACTGTCATAGTCCACCTCCGATTGGTTGGTGATTCTGCGACTGAGCTCCTCTATTCACCGATTGTACTCGTCAAGTCACCGCTCTGTTTGGTGGCTAATTCAACTATCGAGGGACCCCTCCCCTGAAGATTCAAAAGATGAGTAGGGATAAGGGTGGCGTCGGTAACGATGCCCCCCGTTCGGGCTCCTTCCCGTGCCTCCGCCTAAGAAAGGGACTACCAGAACGGCAGGCAGAAGATCATGACCTTTTGGGGGCCTCCCAGTGATGAGGCTTTGGTGATGCATAGTGGTGGTGAGGCTCCCGCAGGGGGCATCTTCCGCGAGTGGACTGTTGGCTGGCCTGGGCATCCACTGCAAGGGGTGAAGGAGGCCGGGGCTGCAATTGCATGGCTACAGAGTGTCGCTCCTGCAGCTCATGGACCGTCGCCACCAACGCTTGGACTTGCTGGGTGAGGGTGGCAAGCTGGTTAGGTTGAATGGTTAGGAGAGGTGGTGAAGGCAGAGCAGGAAGGTTGGCCTCCTGCTGCTCGATCTATTAAGGATGTCCCCTAGCATAACTGGTGGAAGCTTTCTAGGTGCGTGTCATCACCATTGTCGTCTTGGAAGGAGGTGGAGATCTGCAACTAGCCATTGTAGGTATTTTTCGCTTGCTTCATGAGCCTTCCTACCTGGCGCGCCAATCTGTTGACGCCAAATCATCTCTCTTGAATGTCAGTGAGGAAACAGTGACCTTCTCCTCCTTTTTGGGGTCTTCCGTGAACTCTACTCTGGCTAAGGACCTGCAAGAAGTCCTAGAGGCTGGTGGTTTCCGGCAGGAACCCTTCGATGCTCAAGTAAGTGGATTGGGTAACGGCAGTGAACTTGATTTGAAAGTTAAGGAAACTTGGAGTTCTTGAGTTCTGTGTGAGCGAGTATGAGTGGGCATTCTTATACATGGTCGGGGGTCCTCTTACCCTTTTTTGGGCAACTATTGGTCCCAAGGTGCCACCACCTGGCAGGGGATGAGCGGTGAGGCCAGTAGTAACGGGACGTGCCTTTCTCGTGGCATGTTAGGACTGGCAATCCATCTTCTTGTCTGGTATGGGTGGCTGCGGCCAGTTGGTGGACTAAGTCTTGTCAGGCATGATGGCCACAGATGGTTGGTGGGCCAGGTCTTGTCAGACATGGTGGGCTGCAGATGGTTGGTGGATCAGGTCTTGTCAGACGTGGTGGGCCGTAGATGGTTGGCGGGCCAGGTCTTGTCAGGCATGGTGGGCCTTAAACGGTTGGTGGGCCTTGCAGGCTATGCTCACTGAGAGTCTCGTCATGGAGGCCAATTCTAGTGTCGGTTCCGACTCTGGAGGCCAAGGCTGACTCTAACATCGGTGCTGAGATCGACTCTGGGGTTGGTGCTGACTCTGGCATTGGTGCCGAGACGACTCTGGTATCGCTACCGACTTTGAAGGATGAGATCGACTCTGGCATCGGTGTCGAGACCGACTCTGGTATCGCTGCCGACTCTGAAGGATGAGACCGACTCTGGCGTCGATGCCGAGACCGACTCTAGGGTCGGTGCCAACTCTAACGTCGGTGTCGAGAACAATTCTGGCATTGATGCCGACTCTGACGTTGGTGCCGACTCTAGAGGCTGAGGCTGATGCCAAACTCTAAGGCCGAGACCGACTCTAGCGTCAGTGCCGAGGCTGATTCTGGTGTTGGTGCTGACTCTAGCGTCGGTGCTGAGACCGACTATGGCGTCGGTGCCGAGATCGACCCTGGTGTCGATGCCGACTTTGGAGAACGAGATTGACTCTGGCGTCGATGCCGAGACCGACTTTAGGGTCGGTGTCGATTCCATGATTGGTGCGGCTCTGGCGTCGATGCCGACTCTGGCGTCGGTGCCGATGTTGGATATGTCATGTCAGCCCGTTTAATGGCTCTTGCTATCTGCTGGGCCATAACTCCGTCAGTTGATCTCGTCCGTCAATTTGAATGTGGCTTGATCAGCCACATCAATATATATATTTTAGCAGCCATATTAAAAAATACACCATTACATTTACATATAGTATGATATAGAAAGGACTTAAAATAAGTTTTTTTAAAAAAAAAAGTACAAATGGTGATTTGTTTCAAAGCAAAATCCACATGTAATAAATTTTTATATAATTTTTGATTTTTTTATTTAACTAGATTTCAAAAATAATTTTTGAACTTTATAGTTTACCACTCATATAGTTTTTGTTTGAGAGAGGAAAAAAAAAAGACTTAAATGATGGCTTTATAGTATGAATTATATATTTATTGAAATAGATGTATTTTATCAACGTAAATGAATTTAATTAACATAAAATGATTTTTTTTAAATATATTTATTGTTTAAATTTACCTGACAACAATAAGATTTGTTTACGAGTAGGCCTGGAAACCCTTCTTCGATTCGTCTTCCTCCTTCTGTCTGAAGACGCACCAAAATGGTGGCCGCGGAGCATCCCCGTCTCGTCCTCCCCCAGTTCCTCTCCCCCGACCTCTGTAAGGTGTTGCCCCGCCCTCCCCCCCTCCCCCCGGGGATTCTTCTCCTTCTACTATTCATGGGCACAAAAGTTTATTCTAATTCTAATGGGGGCTTCACGTTAGGAGCTGGAGTTCATCCACCGGAGTTGCGGCACGGTGGGGTATCGCCCCAATGTCTTCTCCACAACCCTCTCGCACCTCGTCGCCACCAATTGCGCCCACCTCGTTCTCCCTTTTGTCTCTATCAGGGAGAGACTCAAGGAGAAGGTCGAGGAGTTCTTTGGATGCGAGTTCGAGCTCTTCATCGAATTCACCGGCCTCATCAGGTCCCAAATCCTCATCTTCTTTCATTCAAATGTTTTTTTTTTCTCTCTGTTTCATTCAAATCCTAATTTTGCGGCTTATGGAGATTGGATTGGATAACAGTGGAAAATAGTGGGAGATCGTTGGAGCATTTGATGCCCTTTTCTTGGTGTAAAGGAATAAATCTCTTGGTTGCAAGGAAAGCTATGTAGAAGGAAAAAGGAAAGGATAATTTTTTCTCTGGAAGCGGAACACTATTTGAACTTTCATTTGTTCTTTTTGGCAGGGGAAAAAATGATGATTCGATACTATATAAAAAAGGTTCAACATTTCATTTTCTGGCACTCATTTAGGAGAAAACTTAAGACGAATTTTCTGGCAATTATGAATGGTAGTTTTCCATATTTTAAGTTTTTCCTGCAAAACAAAACAAGCGAAGAAGAAAGAACTTTTCAGCGGATTAATGTTTCTTAGCCTTTCTCCCTTAGAGGAAATATTACCACTTTTCTTGTTTTCCTAATTTCGTTTTCCTACTCTTTCCATTGTTCGGCACCATCATCAACAACTACACTGTCTAAAAATTGAATGTATTATCTTGTTTTTGTTGCATGGACTAACTGAGCTATTTCATTGAGCTCATAGTTCAGGGTTGAAGATTGTTTAATTTTTTAGGCATATATTTGAGGTGCAGAGCGTATTGACTAGACAATTACCTAGATCTGGTGATGGCTGGTCAACCTCATGTATGATAAATGAATTTCCATAATGCAGTTGGTGCAAAGGAGCGCATATAGGATGGCACAGTGATGACAATAGGCCTTATCTTAAACAAAGGGACTTTGCGGTATGTACCTTCTATCTGGAATGTTTCACTTGCATGACTATCTCTATCTTGTATATGTCTGGTTTTATATATTATTTCCAACTTTATATAGTTTCTAGAATAATGAAATATAATAACATAGTGTTTATTCATGTTAATGCTCAGATATCAGTTATTTGGAGAATCTTTTGCCTTCATAAGTTCACTGTTTCTGTTGCTCCTGTATAACTCATGCTTATCATCACTACTCCAGTGCTATTTAGTTAAACTGTATAGTGTTAGTTTTAATCCTGAAAATTTTTAGTTTCCCAGCTTTCTTGTTTTATATTCTCAGACATCATTAGTAAAATCATCACTTGTTTTTTATAGGGTTCTTTTTTTTGGTCATTCCAATTGATATTCTCTCTAAGAAATTCTCATTTATTTTGTAAAAGGCAGTTTGCTACTTAAACAATCATGGAAAGGATTTCAGTGGTGGAATATTTCACTTTAAAGAGGGGGAACCTTCATCCCTTGTACCAGTCGCTGGAGTAAGTAGTCCATCAGTAATCTTGTCTGCCTTAAGAAAAATATTATCTTTT
Organism: Calamus simplicifolius; assembly: GCA_900491605.1. Classification (NCBI taxonomy): domain Eukaryota; kingdom Viridiplantae; phylum Streptophyta; class Magnoliopsida; order Arecales; family Arecaceae; genus Calamus; species Calamus simplicifolius. The sequence goes on along the minus strand of UESW01003920.1, from coordinate 64,200 downwards.
GTTTTGTTCAAAAGCTTTAGTCTTCCTGTAATCACATTATACAAAATGTGTTGTTTACTATATTATGTTATGGGATGAAAGGTTAATGCTTATTTTTAGTAATTACTTGTTATTTCTTTCAGGATGTTCTGATATATACAGCTGACAATCGCAACATTCATTCTGTAGATGAGGTGTGTTTTTATTCCCTTAAACTTTTGCAACAACTTTCATTGCTGAGCTATCCTTTGCATCTACCATATACATGAATTTGCTTTGATCTCTGGATCTGATAAACTTCAATGGTTTCTTACTCCATTGCAAGGTCTATGTTTGTATTTATTTATTTTGAACTACAGCTGGTTCATCTTTGTAGGGCAAGTAGTAGACATAGTTTATAGTAGCCAAAAAGAGGCCAACAATTTCTCATGTGTGGTTTCTACGAGGTTTATTGGAATCCAGTGTCTCTGTAGCATGCCATTCATTTTAAAATAAGCTGAAATGAATATCCCTGTGGTTGCTGGTCAGGAAATTGCGTGTTAACTTCTATCTGTTTGGTAGTATTCCTTGTGCTCTAAAATGTCAGTACTTCAAAAGATTGTGCTGTATAACTAGGGTTTAGATAAAAAGAAGATTTGATTTATAATGTATTATTAGTATGCGATATGTTACTGTATGATGTGATTTTATGTTCTAATTATGGCTGGGCTGACTCAGGCTGGGGTCAACCTTTGCCTGGTCTGAACTAGTTTAGGCCTGCATCTTGGAGCCTGGCTTGGACCTAATTCCCTTTTTCTTTTAGCCTAGGCCCAGCTCAAATCCAGGTAGCATTGGCCCATTATGTATTAATACAATTCAATATACTAGAATGCAGTATAGTACTATACAGTATATGATATAATTATATATGATCATAATATGTTTTCATTTTGACACTGGGCCACACCTTGGTTGATCAAGGCCAGCCAATCTTGGGCCCTCAATCAGTTTGGACCCGGATTTTGTGGCCCAGCATGGGTTGAAGCTCATTTGCTCTTCGGGCCTGTTTGGTTTGGTTTGAAGTAGGCTTGAACCAGAGCTCAATTCACTGAAGTGGCTTCAGCTCCTGATGGGCCGAACCACTTTGGGCCATTTAGCTGTAAATTGGCCAATAGCGGGAACTCCATTCAGCTCCATTTCAGGCCAACAAAAGTGTCTGAAGTGGGCTCCCCAAGTCCTGAACTGAGTTCAGATGCCCTGTTACCGGCAACCAAATGGGTCTTTGATCCACACCCAGCTGATTCACATTGCTACATGAGGACCTTAGAGGAGAGCTGGCACATTGGTTTTTCTTGTGCCAGGAGCTTTTTCATTTTATGACTCAACTCTTCAGCATATTCAATAAACCCTGAGTCATGACGATCAGTGTTCTTAAATCTTAACCATCAAAATATTTCCTTTTATAATGTCTCCTTGATGATTTGATCCCCTTATGATTTCACAGGTTATTGATGGCGAAAGACTTACATTAACTCTTTGGTTCACCCGTGACAGTGCACATGATGAGGATGCCAAGCTGATCACTCTTCTCTCTCAAATATTAAACCAGGAAGCTGATGAACATAAGTCTAACCTGCCTTTGCCAGCATCTAATAATATGTATTGGTTTTCTCATGAGGAGTCGGGTTTCGATATACGCTGTGCCAGGCTGCAAATCCTTGGGTTTAGTTTATTTTCATCCAATGATGGCATATGTAATGTATCTAATACATCACTTGACCCTTTGGAGCTACTCGAGAAGCCATTGCAAATCGGTAGAGGGAATGAAATTTTTGAGAACGAATTCACCAACAGTTTGCATGCTCTGCAGGTAACTTCTTGACAGCACCTTTAAAAAAATTAATCTCCTTTACTATATCGATTGTTTAAGGTGGTGGGCTTTTTGGTCATCTTGCTTAAACTGCACTCAATTGACCATATAAGTTGGTAGGCTTTTTGATCATCTTGCTTAAACCACTTTTCTCAATCGACTCTGTATAGGGTGGTAGGCTATTTGATCAATGGACTAAGATATTGCAATCCTAACATTTATGAAGGCTTAGGTCTTTCAAGGCAACACATCCATATCATGAAAACTGATGAGCCTATTTGTGTAATTTGTCAAGCAGGTTAGGCATTTCAGATATACTCCTGTTGTTTTAATAGGGGACCCCTTTCAATATGTATCTAATATAGGAACCAACTATTGATAAAATCTGCTGGGTGAAACAGCTCAATAGGCTTGTTATTCACATGGCTTCATATGAGTTTGTCACCATGCACAGTGAGATAATTGAATTAGATTGGGGTTCGCTGGTCCTCAGTTTCATGGTTTATGTTGTGAAACTGTTATTATCAGGTCCATATTTAATACTAATCTTCTCATCTGCTTTAATTGGTAATATAAAAACTTCAATTATTCAAGTGCTTGAGTCATTCACTAAAACCTGTTCTATTGTTTCTATTGATTGTTGAGACAGCTAATGGCATCTTTTAAACAGGTGGTACAATTCTACTACTGGAAATCCCCTGAATTGGCCACAGAAAGAAGAGAAACTGGCACTACCATGGGATCGACCCAACCTTCTCAGAAAGGGAAGTCAGGCAACCTGGAACTGGTGTTGCCATGCAATCACAAACTTGCTGATATAGTTTTAGGCCGCGTATATTATGATGATGCAAATCTTTCCTTTGACTGGAAGGACTTTGCGCTTGCAGTTATCAGGTGGGAAGACTATATATGTAGATTATATAGAGACTTGTCAACTCTTATGCCATATTGGTTAGCCCAGCGGACCCTATATTTTGTGGATCCTGCTGAGCGCAGAAAAGCAATGAATAATCAATGTAAAGATATCAAAATAAAGATCTTTAAATTGTGCTGAAAGCTATTGCATTTAGTTATTCCCCGTGACTTGTAACAAATTTTGGTGCACCTTTGAAATCACATTCAACATGACTCTTGGTCGGGTGCTCTAGAAGATAAAAGGCATCTGTACAAAGAGGTCGTGGATCTATTTTAAAGATTCAAGTATGTGGGGGTAATGGCATTAAAGAAATGGTAGCAGTTGACAGAGCTGTTCATTCCCAACTAGGCTGGTGAATGTTCATTGAATCAAATCAGCAGAAGAGTTTAATATTACATGTAAAATATTTATCCGAAAATGGTTTCTGGCAAGTGAAGTGTCCTTTACTATAATAGTTCTCAGGTAGGGCAAAGTATTCTATCATGCATGAAAATTTTGAAAGTTGATTTGTTGGTTAGTCGGCAAGAAAAAACACTATCAATATTTGAAACCATCCTTGGATTCCTTCTCTAGCCATGAGGATAAACTTTTCAACAAATATCGATTATTCCCAATTAGAGAATTCAAGCAACCATGAGAAAAAATTAGAAGATGACAATCTCCTAAAGCTGGCTCTCAAATGCAATGTGGATGGTCTGTTATTGGCTATTGCTTCTAGCTTTCGATAGATCATAAGAGACCACAAAGTGTATCACTCACTTAACAAATCTATTCCAATGTCACGATGCTCGCTTGACTTTTGGCATTATAAGAAATTGAAGTTTCTGTGCTTTCTGGGAGGGTGATGTATAATATTGACAACCTTTTATTAGTGAATGGGTATCCCTCATCATGGCATTTTCATCACATTAATTCATACCATGGAAGCCTTCTCTTTAAGTCTCGGCAAATCAAGGTAACCCATATGCATAGACTGGCTGATCAATATGCTTGTACTCTTGAGAAATCAACTACAACTATTTGAAGTACTTGTATTACAAATCTTTATTATTGAAGAGAATTGAAGGAAAACTCGTCATTAGTTAACTTTCAAAAAAAAACTGACAAAAAGTTGCCTTTATTTCTTAAGAATGTATATTAGATGATGTCATATCAATTTGGTTGACCTACCTAATCTGGTAAGTGATTTGTGAAATGGTATGCTCCCACACAGTTCATAGTGATCAGACTTACGTAAGAAGAGTAGAATAGGAATCAATCATAAAGCTTTCTTTAATAAACTTCTAAACATACCAAATCTCCTAATCCTTAATACCCAACAATCTGCTATTAAGCTTCTTTACTGATTGTCTTATGATAATCTCCATAAAGCTGGCTTTTTTTTTAATGAGCTCTAAAAAACCCAAACAAAGCGACCTAACAATTAGCATCGATGCACCAAATCCACAAACAACTGATTAGTTTTTACCAACTCTGCTATCCGTTGAGGATGTAATACTTGAAATACAAAGTAGTTAGCCTATATGAGACCTTGTAGCCCTGAGCATTGACATATCTATAGCATATGATTGGATGAAATGGTATATATCGTCGGAGCTGATGCATCTGGTGAGATGACACATTAGTTGAAATGAATAAAGATATCAACAAGTATGGTCGCAGTATATAGCATGTGTTGGCTCAAATCTAGCCAGAGATATGACAGGATTTATGCTAAAGAAAGCGTTTTAGAAATAATACAAATAAAAAAAAATATTAATCCAATTTTTTAAATTGTCTTCGTTGACTAATATATTTTGGTAAGAATCACATGCAGCTAACGTAGCAATTCATTTCCTTGTATTCATTTTCTCTCTGTCCGAATGAGTACTGTATTTTTATTTTAGCAAGGTGAAGAAGCTTTGTCAATGGTGGACATCATGTCTTTTTAGGGCTCTCATCATGACCTTATAAAATTTTACAAGCCACAACCTCAGTGCATGATGAATATTGTATGGATTTGAAAGCTCTCCATTCATCCCAAAGTTCAGCTTTATATTGAAGCTAGTGTAGGATTGTCTCCCTACCTATTCCCTGCTATTTGGGAGGGAACTGTCTATCCAGGCAACTTACCCATTGTGCAGATAGGAGGATGAGATTATAGACCATATTATCTTCATCTGTTCCAGAGCGGATGGATCTGATAGTTAATGGGTTACTACTATAGAGTAGATGATACGGGTTCTTCACGGTTTCCTTTCCTTGATAATCTTCGAAGTGCACCCAATAGAAGGGCACCCTTTGGGCTGCTACGGCTTATCAGATATGGTTATCGAGGAATCTACTTATCTTCATCGGATTGTGTGGAAAGTCAAATCTCTAACGGTGGAATTTGCTCTTCATTGTAATACAGTTGGTTCTGACACCTCTGGCCACTGAAGATCTTTTTGCTATTTCGGTAGCAAACCGGCATACAATTTTCATCTCTTGGGAGCCCCCTTCAGGGTTTATCAAAATCAACTTCGATGGGAGTGTCTAGGGAAGATCAGCAGGTTCAGCTTTCATTATCCGAGGGATCGATGGAGCTCTGCTGGCAGCAGGTGGTTTTGGCATCCTGGACTCCTCAGTTCCTATGGCTGAGCTTTATGCAGCTTGGGCTGACATTTCCTACGCTACTCATGCTCATAGCGTTCTCATCGAGAAGGATTCTATGACTGTCATCCGATGGCTTCAGAAAGAAAGTTGTACTCAAGTCCTCACCAATTTGCTGCTCCACAACATTTGATCTATCCTTCGAAAAGTTTACATAGCCCAGATCCATCATATCTATCGTGAAACCAATTCTGTAGCCAATTGGGTGGCGGCCTCTATAGTTCATCATGCTAATTTTAGATTTGGAATCAGGATGATTCTTGTCCCCTTATACTTAAAATAAATCTTGTATTCTGATTTATCTGGATTGACTTGCACTAAAATAGTATGATCATCCATGTGTACCAAAAAAAAAAAAAAAAACTTTGCCAATGTATATTTTATTTTAATTTTTTTTTTTTTGAATGCTTGAATAAGACCTTGTTGTAAATACTTTAAGTGTAATTTGTTATAAAGTTGACAATTTGCACTCGTTGCCTTTACCCAACCTGATCTAATCTATAAAAGATTTAATCGCCACATAACTTAGTTTACGATCCTACGTAGATGTAGGAAAGAAAAAAAAATATTAAAGTCAAATCAGCATAATAGATTAATATAATTCATGCATTGGTATCAGATTAATTTGTTAGTTGTTCTTTTAATTTTAATTTATTAAAATATTAACATTTTTAAAATTTTAAGAGATTAAAATAACATAAGACGTGTACTCCACAAAGTGGGGCGACGGATATTTCATATTTGCCAACGTTTTCCAACGCCCATCTTTACGACACTTGATGGATTCTCCCCCACCCAATGAGAGCCCAGGCGCGGGCATCTCACCTCCCCCAGTCCTTTTCCGATTCCTTCGCTCGTTCCATTGGGATGTGATGTGCTCTCGTCACGCTGCATGCCGCCTTCGCAAGTCGGTTTCGCTTTTCTTTTTTTACTAAATTATTCCCAATCGCTCTCCAACTACCATTCAAACTTCGTTCTGGCCTTCAAAACGTTTTACAGCCACAGTTTAATTTTTCACATTTTAAACATATTATATTTATTATAATTTATATAAATCAATAAAATAATTAATATGGTATTCTGATGCTATAAGTATATAGATTATTAAGTGATATTTAAAATATTAATTGATTATTTATTAATTTTAATTAATATTATGCTATAAAATGTTATGAATATAATATCATAAAAATATGATTAATTATATTTTTAACAATCAAAAGTTTAAAAATTAAAAAATATTTTAAATGGATGTTTGATGGAATAATACAGTTCTTTTTGGTGACTGAGAGAAACTACACTGCATGCCCTTTGAACAAAGGAGCGTCAGAAACTCGGTGGTCGAGGTAACAAAGTAGAGGGGATCCCATTTATTAACCTACCCTTTGGAAAACTTTTAAATTATATATATATATTTTAAAAATTAAATCAAATAATAAACTGACTTAATATTTGGATCATGGATCAATCGATTCAATCAAATAAACCGATTTGATTGTATCAGATAATATTATAATTAATTTTAAATTTAATAATATAATAATAAAATATAAATATTAAACTATAAAAAATATCTTTAAAACTTATATATGTTTAAAAAATATATAATATTAAAATTATAAAAAATATATCTTTAAAACTATAGATGGATTATTTTTATGTGCAAATCGAAGTAAGAAATTTAAAATTTTAAAAATTTTAAATTTATTTTATTTATCAAAACTAAAACTCTAAATATCGGGTTGGGTTGGTTTTTTAGAACTTGACTAGTTAATTTTTTTTTATTTTTATCGGATCATATAAAAGTTAATTTTAATAATAAAATCGGATCAGATTGATGATCGATTTCTCGTTGAACCAGTTTGATCGATCATCTGATCCAATTTTTATAACCATGCTATAACTATGCAAAAATTAGTTGCACTAATATGTAGAGGATAAATAGTAATGCAAATAAAGATGGAGCTATATCAAATAAAATTTTATTATTTATAAAATAGTAAAATATAATTAAATTAACGTAATCAAATAACTGAATTAACTTGATTCTCATTTCTCACTCCTATTTGATACAAAAGCAGGATACTCCTAAATAAAGATAAAGAGACCGAGAAGATAGAGAATAGAAAAACTAAATTATAGAGGCTACTCCTAACTAAGTTATGGTTATTTCTAATGATATTTTAAAAATCCTGATTCTTACTTTTGAAGTTGAATTTTGAAAATGCTGTCTGCTTTTGTTATAGTACTTTAATTGTAATTATAGATGAGAATTATTTGAAAATTTTAGTTACTCCTAGTTTTTGAAACCATCGAAAACTTTCTTTAGTTGGTCATAGTTCTTCGCAATTTAGAATCTCTTCAGTCTTGATTCGATTTGGGATCAAAAGTTAAAAATCATATATGGCGACTGAAGATAAGAAATCATCTTTGCTGAAATATAATGCCAACCATCCTTTATTTTATATTTAGGTGGCCGAAATATAATGCCAACACATTCACATAAAATCTAGATATCTTGTGTAATACTTTCATGTGAGGTACTAACAATTATTGGTCTCCCTTTGTTGTCTTTTAAGAGGTCTAGGTTCAAATTAATCTTGATAGATATTTTTGCGCAATATAGATGAGAGGGCTTTTCATCTTTCTTTCTCAAGTGAAAAGGACAAATGAATTAGTCAAATGGGCTTTTCATCTTTCTCTTTGAGTGAAAACCACAAATTAATGGAAAAGACTTTCTAAGGACCGGTGTAGAAATTGAGTATCATTCGTAATCATTGATCGCATGTGTGCAAGCGCACGCGCCGCAGCTCAATCATATATGTTCATTGATCGCGCATGCGTGCAAGCCTTTTTGCATCGGGCTCAATGCAGAAAGACTTTTTTCAAATTAATTAGTCAAATGGGTGATTGCTTAGATAATCTTTAAAATGGATGGTTGCTTAGATAATCTATAACGACTTCTTTTCTATGGATGCTAGCACTCAAAATTTTAGTAACTATCCAACGGGAGTAGCACTAGGTTTGTGGCATGGGTTTGTATGGGTGGTGACGCTCGCCTTATCGCCAAGATAGCATAAAAAAATGGCTTAAAGTGCTGTCTTCTTAAAGATTTTAGGTGTTTGGACCGAACACGAGTTTACCTAAAAATTGAAAGGCTTTCAATTGCCACATCTCACATCAATATGCCCTTTTTTTTAATTTGAAGAAAACGTAGAGCCAAAGCTTCACCTTTCTTTATTGAATAAATGATGCAGTGCAAAAGTGCTCTACGTGAGGCCAATAAATTTATTGAATAAATATATTTTAAAATAATTTTATATCAGATTGAAAAAGAATAATTTGAATAACCTGCACTTGAATTTTAAATTAAAGGTCATATAGACTTCATGTGCATGTTGCAAAGCATGTATCATGTGGAGGATAGGAATTTAATTTAATATTAATTAATGTTCTTTTGTTGGCAGAGAAGTTTGCTTCTAGAGGTAGCATTTTTTATTTTTTATTTTAATTTTGTCCAAGTCAATACTTTGTCATGTCAGAAACCAAGCTTCAATATGTTTCTTGGAAGTTATAACTGGTTGCAGAGGTTTAGTTAATGAGAAAGCTTCATACTTGATATTGTGTCCTCTCTTTAATTTAAGAAATGAATATTCTTTCCATCTTCATATGAGATATTCTTTCGATTATGCTTTCCCATCTTGAATACATTTTCATTGAGACGCCAAATTTTTTCTTAAACATTTCCTTGTGACCTATATATTTTAGATTTAAAATATGAAATTAGCCTCCTTGCATGCTAATTCTTGCTTTCTTACACTTGCAAGCTTCTTTAATTTGTGCCACTCTGTTTAGGTGGCCATCCTAGCTTTTTAGTTTAAATTATATTTGATAAGCGAGATCTTTGTCTCTTTTCCATTGCTGGCACATTGCACCCATATTGGAGTACAAATCAAGAAAGTGTTCAGTTTCTGCCGTTCTCTATTGTACCTTTTTTTTTTTTTTGTTATTGGCGGTTGGGGATGATGCTTAAAAGAGGCAAAGCTCACAAGTTCTCCTCAAGAAAGGGACTCTGCTTCAATTACTTGTACACAGGATTTCCAGTTCCAAAAATTTGCTCCTTCTCTTGTTCGGAAATCAAGCATGGTTTGCTCGCTTTCCTTGCAAGAAAGGCCAAAAGCCCAAGTGGATTCAAACGTCCTCGCCACTTCCAATTTCAAAGAGATTACGAAAGCAACCTCTGATCGCCAAAAGTTCGGTGGGTTTCAGAACATCCAGAGGAAGTCCCAGTCCTCCCCCCATGTCCCAACTCCAAATCCCAAAGAGATCAGTAAAGCCACCTTTGCTTGCCTCATCCTATCTTCCATTATGCGCACAACGCGTCACCCCCATGGCAACATTCACAAAGTCCTGGTCTCGTGAGCTGAAACACTGGCCCCCTGTTTTGTCCCCATTCCTTCAAAGCCAAACCACTGAAAACTAAAACATGAGAGCCACTGGGATGGCAACTGCCAGCAAAAGATTCATCACAACTGCACTGATGTATTACATCATCTAAGTTCAGTAAAACTAGTACATTTGGTTTGAGTAATCCTTAATATTTCTTCTTAATTATTACGCTCCTCATCCTGCTCTAAAACAACTCGCTTCTTCTACATCGCAAGGCGAAGCGCTTTGTCTGCGCTCCATTTGTACAAGACTCGGCCGAAGACGTCGTAGAACGCCATATCAAAGTTCGTCTTGGTTAGTTGAAGCGACATGAAGCCCTGGCCATCGTAGAAGAACCGCAGTTGATCAGCGTTTGAAGTGAAGGCACCTCTCCATGCCTTGGAGCCTCCTCCGCTTGTCAGATATTGGATTGGACTGCAATTATAATCGAAACCATAAGACCAAACCACTCTAAAATGAGTTGAAATGATAAATTTCTAACTATATTAATCATCAAACATGTACCTGTCCCTGCTGCTAATGTGCTCGAGGCAATGGTCGTGCCCATTGATGTACATGTCGACTTGGTTGGCCTGCAAAACGATGCGCGACCGGAGGACTAATTCAGGACTTCTCTAAAGTTGTGAGCATGATGAAAACTTCATCAATATAGGAGTTCAGTTCAACTACCTTAAGAACTGGGAGCAGGAGCTCCAGGAGCTCTTGGGTGTCTCCATGCTCGCTGACGCTCCTCATGGTGTGGTGTCCCATAACGATCTTCCATTTTGCTGAGGATTCTTTCAGCGCCTTATCCAAATCCTAATGACAGGCGCGAAGATATTTTAGTGCTAGATTTTTCCCCACTGAACTTTTGGTTGATCTATATTGGAGTGATCGTAGATATGAATTTACCTTCAAGAGATTTGAGATATAATTTTCACGAGGAGCCACTCCTCTCCAATCATAGTGGTCATCCCCTGGATTAGTCCAATACTTTTTGACGAAGGGAGTGGTGTCTACCAGGAAGAACTCCACAATGTCTAACAGAAAGAAGGAGAAAAAAAAAAAAAAAAGAAGAGGAGTTTAGATGTGTATGTCCTCCAACGAATACCTGCTGCTATCAAAGTCCAAATGAAGAATCTCTTCACCTGCATCAAGGATGAAAGATCTCATGCAAATCCATCGGCTGTCGATCTTTCGAAGGACAGGATCCAATTGTGCTAGCACGTCACCTCTGTAGTCATGATTTCCCAAAACTACAAAAGAATTCACAATAACATGATCTAATCGAACACCTAAAAATACTGATATGGAGTGGTTGCTAATGACCATGTGTCAGATAACTTACCAACATACCATGGCTTCTGTAAGCTCCCTGCTGTGTAAATGTTGGTGAACGACTCCTCAAACGCCTCGTCATCGACGCCTGTCAATCCATCTTCGTAGAAATTATCACCCACGGATATCACAAAATCTATGTCTAGATCTTCTCCAATCCTTCCCATCTGCATCACATCAAGATTGGCTGAGCATGAAGATGTTCATCCCGCAAACAAAATTAAGCTAAGATTCACTACTTTTTAGGATTACAAACTTAAAGCAATTAAGTAATCAATAATGGCAGAGGAAACTGTGCACCAAAAGATACACGTACGAATATATATATATATATATAGTTTAATAGTCAATTCGGTAAGCTTAACCGAGTTATTCCCCTGGACCCATCCAAGTTCCAACTCCATAAATTAAAATAAATCCAACTCCTACGCTTGTCCCACGCAACACAGAAGTGGTCCTGGCTAAATTCGATCTCTTCGCATTCCATGACTGCCCTCGACCATGACTGCAATATACTCCAGCTGCCCAACTCTTCCGAGAGATCAGTTAGCCCAACAAAGTCTCTTTCCTTGATGCCCTCCGTCCATTGACTTGGAAGGCAACAATCCATCCATGTGTCCAAAAGTCGAGTCATAGAGAAGAAACCATCAATTTGCATTAACCTATATCTTTTATTCTCAAAAAAGACAGCTAGCGATGAGGAAAAGACACTGTGTCAGCCTGTGCAGTTGGTAATATTTTTGGCATATCCTAATTTTGAGAACAAATAATAATGACAATAAAGAGGCGGAGAATCAAATGCCAGCTTGTCCACAATGGATCCATTTCTGTTTCTATTAATTAATGTCTTGCAACGCATCTGTTTGTGAATCCGAAGAAGTTTAAACAAAACGTATAAGAAGAGAAATCAAGAAAGGGTTAAAAAAGAAGGGAGCCCACACCTGAGCTGCGACTTCAGATTGGTTGTATGCTCCTTTCCTTCCCCAGTCTCCGACCACCAGAAGGCTCAGAGACTCATCATTCTTCAACGGGTGCTCCAGCCTCTGAAGGTCCGCAGAAGAAGAGGGGAGGAAGGGAGAGAGAGCCACGGGAGGAGACTGATAAGGGCCAGAGCCATGGATTTGGTGGAAAGGCCAGCCATGGCTCCGACGGCGGAGAGCGAGGATGGCCAACGCGAGCGGCGAGGCTTTATAATGACTTCTGGCGTGCGCGTGGGGAATGAAGCGAGGGACGGGGAAAGCAAGGCTTTTTTTAATGAAGAGGGTCATCCGAAGAAAGAAAGAATAAAATTCGCGACAACCGGGAAGCCTTTTCCACCGCTCATCACCGGTCGACACGAGCGACTACCGGTTACCGGCCGTTCGTGGGGACACGTGGAGGTTTTTGACTGGTTTCATGGTTCGGCGAGGGGATGAAGGGCTTGATTCTATTCTCTCACTCGCGGGTCCGCTTTCGTTAAGGTGCTCCTAGGGCTTGATTGGATGGACGGTGGACGACTTGCGAGGTTTCGCTGGCTGATTGATTGGGTGGCGTGTATTGGATGAGGAAAGAGAGAGGTTGCGGCTTGCTTTAACGGTGTGTGATGGAGAGTTGGAATATTCGCGGGATCCGTAAGGGGATGAACCCTCGAATATTCCGACGGTGCGCTAGGCGTTCTCAACATGCACGGCACTCTGAGTCTCTCCCCTGGCCCGTTCGAGAGATTTCGTGACAAAATTGGCCACCACGCCCATGGGAACAATTTGGACAGCTTGGTTCAAACTACCACACTGGATGTGATGCCCACAGGATTAAAGTAGTTGTAATGCCAAGTCGATCTATTAACCCAAGTAAAACATAAATTTAAATTAATTAATAGCATAAATTTAAATTATAAGTATTTAATTTTTTTATATTATACTATTTTAAAATATTGTAGTCTTTCTTCTTATAATGACATATTCTTCGCATACGTCATAAGCTAACCAGAATTAAATTGTTGATGCTGCAAGAATGGCTCCATGCTATGATGAAATTCTATTACCATCAAAATCTACCTCGAGCCAAATCGTTGGTGATGTAAGAATGACCCTATGCTATGGCAAGACTATGCTACCATCAAAATCTACTTAAATCGGATAGTTGATGTTACAAATGGCGAACTCTGCTATCATCAGAATTTATTTCAAATCGGATCGTTAGTGTGTAAGAGTGGCTTTTATGCTATGGCGAAACTCTACCGCTAACCTATGGGTAGCCTTTTTACTCTACCACCATTTCATAAGTCGCTATTTTTTTGTCCATCAATTTCTGTACATTCAGATTAGACTTGGGCACTGAGCCGTGCCTGGCGTCGAACCAACTCCTTACGAATTCATCTCCCAAAGCATATAACGACACTCATGGATGTGAACCAGTGACTAACGATGCAGGATATGCACTTGATCTCACAAACGTATAGCCATGCGTACTTGAGGATTTTTTTTTTATACTACATGCGCAGTCAATCATCATGTGATGCATGCACTCTTGCACCGCGCGCTCAATGCAAAAAGACTTTTTCTTAAATTAAAATGCCTTGGGCCTCCAGATTCAATAACAGATACAAACTAGTTGAAATAGAAGAAGTGGCATCCAAAATCATCTCTCTATTCCATGACTTCCTAGCAAGCCAACCTACCACCTTGTTTCCTTCTCTGTAGATGTTAAGCAAAACTTTCATAGCCCAAATGACTTTCTTTAGCTACCAAATATCCTATAAGAGAGTATTGTGAGTAGGAGCATTCACAGATCCATTAATCCAGTTAATCTTTAGCACGCCAAGAGGAGGAGGTACCCACGAAACATTAATTACCTTCGTTGTGATGACAGGACACCGAGTGCCAAATCTAAGTCCCTCCAGGAGATGATTATTGGTTTCATCATAGCCGGTACACAGATCACAGCTAAGTAGAGGATGGGGAAGAATGCCCTTGCTTATCAGCATCATTTTACAAGGAAGTTTACCCAATTCATCAAATCTTTTTGTTAGTATGGCAATGTTCACAAATAAGCTTACCTTAGGCCTGCCAAAATTTTTTTTTTTTTTTTTTTTTTGCAACAGTAAAATTGCAATAAATCAATGCAGTTGGGCGAACTGCCTTAATTCTTACTCATACTTGATATAAAGGTAGGTATAAAGGCTTAAGAAGAGAGAGAGGATAGAGGAGGTAGAAGAAGTAAGGAGGATCTAAATTATAGATCCTACTCCTAAGGTAATTTATAGCATAAGGATCTACTAATAAATTTTGAGTTGATTTAAAATTAGAATTTTTTTTTTTTTTTTTGTATGTATCGTCTACCTTAGTATTTATAATGGGAATGATAACTGTAAACATTAAACTAATTAGTAACTTCAATAATTTTTGCTAATGGATTGAAACTCTTAACAACTGATCCTCTTTTGGAATAGACAATTGCTATGAACTTTCTGATAGAGATATAGACTAAAAGATATGCTTATGTCTTTACATTTTTAATGAGAATTCATTTTGAGCAATGTGTGCGATGTGTCTAGTATTTTCAAAGAGTATTTGATCTAGTGTGTAGAGTACGGCTTACACTAGATCTCTTTTTTGGAATACAAGTTTATTGTTCACAGTTTTAGATGGAATTGGACACACCATCGGTAGAGCTGTAGCACAAATTTAAGTAGGTCTGTCTTGACTACGGGGAATGGTTTATTCTAACTATTTGTGCTAGTACACTTTGTGTGTATTGAATAGGACCCAGTTGAGTTGATTATTTTATACTGACTTTATAAAATAATTTAGAACTCATGAATATTATGATTTATGCTCTTAATCTGAATTCTATTACTAGACACGTAGTGACTTTGATTACGAGTGAGATTCTATATGAGTCAGTGGGTTGGGCAATAACATTAGGTGAACATTAATAATTGAAGGAATCCACGTCCGGTTAATTTGGACTGATGATATCCCCTTGAGAAAGCTTATAAGTTTTGATCGTATCAAATCTTGCAAGTGAATTTTGAATCCGATACATCAAATAAGTTAAGTGGATAAGTCTCAAGGATAATAACAGCCAATTAAATTATATTGTCAGTATTTAAATTTAATTGGTGGATATCTGTAATCTTAACGCTCGCGAATATGATTAGGAGTACAATTATAATTCTTTAGTGGAATGAATTATAATTTACGTAATTAAATCCTAACCCGGGATAGGATTAGGAGATTTAATTATGTGGGAAGTCCTTTTCATATTTGCCTATTTGGTCCCTGTTGTAGCCCTATGGTTGCTAGGGTTAACGCTTTTGAGAAAAGAAAAGCAAGAAACCCTAGGTCGGCCGAGAGATCCCACCATCTTGAGAGAGAAGAAGGTATTTTGGGAATACGGCGGAAGGCCAAAAGGTTGAGGTCGAGCAATCAAATCAAGTGTTCCAGCGTTCAAGTCTGAAGGTATAATCTTATCTCATAGATTAGAACGGTTTGCATTACTCATATACGCTAAAATTTTAGTTTTAGAAGCTGTCGAAGATTACTGGATAACCTCTCTTTATAGTTGAAATCATTATAAGTTAAGGACATCATCGTTCTTTACTGAATCCAATTGATTTAAAGATACAACCTAACCGTCGTAGCTTAGAGTAATTGATCTAAAGTAATTGACCAAAAATCACTGCTCAGATTTGATTGAATGGCGCCTGTAAGCTTTCAGTCTGGTGTTATTGGTAGGCCAAAATTTGGCATCAACATTTGTTCCATCATCTCTTGAATTAAAATTTTAGCTATATTTCATCCCATCATTTCGGCCTAGTAGTTGTTAGTGCTGATGTAAAGGCATGACAAATTAGTGTCCTAATTAACACTCCAATGGCCACGTCTATTTCCCATTATACATCTAATGGCATATTTAGTTCCTCCACCACTTGTCCCATACGACTGCAATCTAACAATTCAAACAACAAAACTCAAGATTCATGCAGCCATCCAAGTGCTTTTCCCAAGTGCTTTTTGGAGACCCAAAGCACCGAGGTCTTCCTACCATCATGGTGGACGAAGATGTTCACCATTTAAGCTCTATTTGTCTTCTTCTTCCTCTTCATCTGCTCCTTATCTTCATTCTTACCCTTTTGAGGCTCTCTTTTTTTTTTTTTTAGCCTTTTATCTTGTTTCTAATATTCAAGTCTTATTGATGTCAGATCATGACTAAAAAATTGTTGAGACTCTTTATTTGAGCCTCTTACCTTTTTTTTATATATACTTTTTTTAATGTTTCAATCTTACTGGCCTTAGATTATGACTAAAAAATTATTTTATTCATTTTAAATTTAATAGTTAATTTTCTAGCTATTCCTAATTTGGATAAGATTGATCTATTAAAGGATGTCCTAATCATTTTATTTTGCTTGAAACCAATCTGCCTTTTGAAATTATTTTTGCCAAGTGGATCCTAACCGTAGCCTCCTTAATTATTTTGTGGGTATATCGATATGGATCATAAGCTAGATCAGCTTACAATTGAAACACTGAGGTATTCGGTTATTTTGGTAGCTCTGATTTGGTTTTCGAATAGTTTGAACAAATGTATGATATTTGGCCTCATATTTTTAGGTACTGCATCAAAAGGTTTAAACTGATTTCTTCTCCCATAGGTTTTAGTTATGGCCTTTGAATGTTTTAAGCTGAAGGTAGAATATTAAGCCTTATTTAGAT
The DNA here is from genome assembly GCA_900491605.1 of Calamus simplicifolius. Lineage (NCBI taxonomy): Eukaryota > Viridiplantae > Streptophyta > Magnoliopsida > Arecales > Arecaceae > Calamus > Calamus simplicifolius. The sequence goes on along the minus strand of UESW01003920.1, from coordinate 47,360 downwards.
GCCATGCCAAGGAGTCTAAACTGATTTTCTACCTCCATGAGCTCTGGTTTTTCATGGCTCTTGATCACCAAGTTGTAATCATTGGTGACCTTGTGCCTAACAAGGGATTTTAGGAAATTAACAATACCCATTACTTCTTTTATTGATTCGGTGAGTTTGGAACATAAGTGATCCATGAATTTTGTAAAGTTTGAACACATTAGATGCCTGGATTCAGTAAAATCCAACATGACTCATGAATGAGGAAATTAATTTTATAGTAAATGGCTTCCACTATAAAGGAGGTATCTATTGTGCATGTCATAATCACCCTTTGGTCTCATCGGATATTTTAAAATCATCGAAGCACAATTTTGGGCATGCTAAAAGAAATTTTTATGATTTACAACAATAAAATTATAATGAATTAGCATAATCAGATGATTGGATTGATTCGATTCTCGCTCATGTTCGACATAGGAGTGGCGTGCAAAGGCTTGAGGAAAGAGGATAGAAAGATAAAAGAAGGATTTAGATACAGCTACTCTTCAGGTATATTAAGATACTGCGGCTACTCTTCAAGGATAATGCTACTACTGCTTGAGTGGTACAAGGATCTACTAATAAATCTTGAGTTGATTTCAAAGCTGAGACTTTTTTGCATGTGCTATTTGTCTCTTTATTTATAATATGGAAATGAGAACCATAGGCACCAAATAAATTAGCAACTTCCAGCAACTTCTGTTAATAGATCGAAACTCTTTAACACCTTTTTAATTGACAACCACCGCAAACTTTCTCTAGTTTCAAAATGATTGATGATATTAGAAAAACTTTTCTTCATAGCTGAAATCATTATAAGTTCAGAACATTTTTGATCTTTATGAAATCTAGTTGACTCAAAAGGTACAATCTAATCATTCTAGCTTAAAGCTATAGATTGAAAACCATTGTTCGGACGTAACCAAAAGCTGCCTCTGAGCTTATGGTTTAATGTTATCTAGTAGGCTGAAATTCAATGTCAAAAGATATATACAGTGTTTGATTGTAAAAAAACATGATAAAAACTTTTTTATATCGTATGAATGGATAATAATTTCTTTGATTTTCTAGATATTCGTTCACCTTTACTTCATTTAGAGTAAGTATAGAGGTTAAAAAAATGAATACAGATCCATATAGGTATGGAGACACGTGATAACACTATCATTGATATAAAATAGGTATGAAAGTAAAGATTTCCTATCCAATCACGTATCCATTATATGTGCTGATAAAATTATTTAAGTACCCTTATTTATTAACATATGCATTATGGTAGAAGAGTTTAAGTACCCTTATTTTCTAGATATATATGGTTTTTCATTGTAAAAAAGCATGATAAAGACTTCTTTATATCGTATAAATAAATAATTTTTTTTTTAATTTTCTAGATATCCATTCACCTTTACTTCATTTAGAGTAAGTATAAAGGTCAAAAAATATGAATGCAGTTCGATATAGGTATGGAGACACGTGGTAACACCCATCATTGATATAAAGTAGGTATGAAAGTAAAGATTTCTCTATCCAATCCCGTATCCATTATATGTGCTGATAAAAATTATTTAAGTACCTTATTTACTAATATATGCATTATGGTAGAAGAGTTTAAGCTTATGTTTTTTAGTTGCTTAGCTTTTAATTTTTAATTTTTTAGTGCTAAAATAAAAGAAAGGCTGAAAATAGTGTACGAGATTGAGGGAGCAAAGTGATGGATAAACTTGATTAAATTTAAAAATACTAATAATTTATCTTTATAATTTAATTTGTACTAATATTTTATTTCCTATGTATTACGGGATATCTTGATCTCATTTCTAAATAGTTTAGTTTGAAGACTATTCATAAAAAATTACTTTTTTATTTAGTATTTTTATTGATATTATAAAAATTAAAATATATTTAAGTATTATTTATATTTAGTATGTTAATGTTATTATTAATGATTAAAACTTGATTATACGTTTTTTTTGTGTTTTTAAGCTTTAAATTTTATTGAAACCAACAGCTGAGAATTAATCATTGTTTAATTTAAAAAATTAAAATAATGAATTATCGGTGTGGAGCAGATATGGACTAGGTACGGGTAATAGATAATGGAACAAGCATAGATATTACATAATCTATATAGACTCAAGTGAGGTATGATTTTAATAAAACAATATTTAATTTTTTTTCTTAATGTAAAGTAGGGGTGAGAATTTCCCAATGTTTTTAATAAATAGATCAAGTTACAAGCTGTTAGAGGTTGTTTAAGGGGCTTTGTTTTGGGAGTTTCTATTTGCACAGCAAAAATTGCTTAGTACATCCCTAAAATTTTTTAAAAAATTAATTTTTAAATTATTCTTAAAACTTTTGCCCCTTCTCCTACAGTTTTCCTATTCTTCCCTGTTCATTTTGGTAGCTCTCCCACTTTTCTCGTCTTTTCATTCGCTCCGGCAGGCTCCTTTTCGGTTTGCTCCGATAACCCCCCTTCGGTTCAACCTAGCAGCCCCCTTTGACTTTCTTTCCATTTTCTGTTCCCTTCGGCGCCCCTCTTTGAGCATCAAGACAAAAAAAAGTCGAAGAAAAGGATTGGTGCCTGAAAGAGGGGGCCGCTAGAGCGAACGAAAGAGGAAGGAAGCTGAGTGGGGGAGGGTTGCCGGAGCGAATAGTGAGGGAGGGAGGTGTACTGAGCAATTTTAATCAATATTTTGAAAAGCGGACTGGACCGATCGGTCCAACTGATTCAATCGGAAACCGATTATCAGACCGATTCGATTTTATTAACTTTTATATGATCCAGTAAAAATCAAAAAAATACCATTGAATCAGTTTTTAATTTTTTTTAATTATTTATTTAAATTATATTTATATTTTATTATTTTATATTATTAAATTAAAATTTAATTACAATATTATTTAGTTCGATCAAACGATTCATTTGGTTGAATCGATTGACCCGCAATCCAAATATTAAGCTGATTAGTCGTGCGGTCCAATTTTTAAAACATTGATTTTAATCCATTCACAGGAACCGGATTTAACCAGGAACGAAACGTATACGGACTGGGACTAATTCAATTTCTACGCTGTCATTGACTTTGTAATTCTGTCTGACCTCGAAGGAATTGGTCAGATTCAGTTTGCTCAGACTGTGCCACCTCCACTTGACGTTGGGAAGGGACGAGCAGAGTCAATGAACAAATTTTAGGTTCAGAAGAAACTCGTGCGAGTTTAACAAGACCCAAATTTCAATCCAGATGATGTGTAGCGCCGCAAGTAAATCTACCTACGTTCACATTAACCTAACCATCTAACGTATATTTTGACGCATGAAGGCTGCATTTGATTCCAAAGTCCATCAAAACCATCAACAAGATTCAAACCATATGGCATGTTGCGGCTAACTTTGACATGGGCGAAGTCCTAACTTTGGAGCCAATTATCGATAAATTAATCGGTTCCAAAAATCTCATTTACACTTAATTTTACAAATAAAAGATTATCGCAAGAATTTGACCCCCTTTCACTTTGAGCAAACTTATCAGTGATCAATAGAATGGTAATGGAATCATCCTATTTGACTGCATTGGGTTGATCCTACGTGGCGGTAATTTAAAATCACCTCCATCTCATAAATCACTTCTCAAGATAATGATCTTATCACCATCCTCATAGATAGTGAAACAAAATCATTTCTTGCAGTAATTGGACTAAAATTTATAGGCCACAATATCATTTATTTGTATTAAATATATTATAATAGCAATAATTTATATATAGCATGATGTATAAAATTAATATATTATAATATTATATTACTATATTATTATATTATTATACTAAAATATACATTATATTATTGTATAATATTATCTATTATTTATAATTATAATATAATAGTAGTATTATTATATTATATTATATTTGTATGTTTTATTAATATAATATAAATATAATAGGAATAATTTTAATATTTTAGGGTTAGTAATCTTAAATTTTTATATTATACCAGACATACCAATTTTTGATCACCAGTGATCTTTGATCACTGTGATATACAAGCTAAATACAATGATCCTTAATCATGGGGGATCAGATCATCTTAGGACTATGAATACTAGTAATCCAAAGTCATCGTAATGATTCCAAAATGGCTACAAACACACCCTAAGGTAGTGTTTGAAATAGGAATAAAAGAGGATATCCAGAGGATATCTCATCTTATTCCCAAAAGTCATAACTATAAGGTAGTGTTTGATACCCCAATAGCTATCCTGGATAAATGTACAGGATAGCATTATCTAGGGAATACCTGATGGATTAAGCACCTTTTTAAAATTATAAGTCTGCCATCAAGGGATAACTTTAGTTGTTCCTGGATTCCCTAGTGAATAAGTTCAGGGGATAAACATGGGTTATCCCCTCTGGTTAAACTTTTTCAGACCTATCCCCTCTAGCTATAGTATTTGGGGATAAGGGGGATATTCAGGGATATCCTCCCTTATCCCCATATCAAACACTGCCTAAAGGATAGCTGGGAATAAAGTTAACCAGATGAATAATCCATGGTTAATCTTAACCATGGGTTATCCCCTCAATTTATTCCTTAGAAAATGTAAAAATAGTTGGTTATCCCTCCAAATAAGAGTAAAAAAAATTATTATCCATGGATAATATTTTTTAAACTCTATCAAATCACTACCTAAGAACTTGCTTATTCCTGGTCTTCATAAATAAGAAAGTTTTTCTTTTTTTTTTTTAAGAAAAAAAAAGAAGGAATGCGACTTTTAGCCGCTATAAGTGAAAAAAAACTTACAAAGACCATCTAACGTAGCATGACAAAATTATTTTTATGCATTTATGTGTTGCTTACATCTCCTTCCAGTCCCTTCAATAATAGATGAGAAACTACTTTAATAAAAGGGGGTTCTCTGTTTCATATTACTTTGCGTAAATCTTGAATGCATGATGGCGTTGTTGTGTGGATGGCAAGGCCAAAACTCGCCGGTTAATGCAACAAGAATAGCTTTCATTCCAGGCCCAACGATTGGGATGTACCGGGCCAAAGGCCAGTCAAACAGAGCAGAACTTGTCTAAACTCAACCTGATGCCCGTTACTTGCTAGGTTGGGTTTAGACCAATTAAGAGTCAAAATTTATGTTGTGTCGGATCCAAAGTTTAGCTGGCCTAGACTAAACCAACCCTCAAGAACAAACCCTAATGATTTCTTTCTTGAGTGTGCAAACCCTGTTGAATAGTAATTTCATAGAGAGACTTGCAAACCTAGGCGCTGGTTTAACAAATAAACACAAATTAATAGCAGTTTGATGCTGGAGCAGGAGCAGGCAGCTGGTGACAAGAGAGACGTTTCAGCATGGTTTCGGCCAAGATGTCCATGTTCAAGCCTTCACTTTTTATTAGTACATATAGGATGCAAGGAAGACTTCTTCTTTCCCCCAAACAAAAAGTAATTTTTGTTGCATTTTAGATTACCCTACCCATAAGAGGAGAGGGATTTGGATGGTGATGAATTGGGTGACAGTCATAACTACACATCTATGCTGTCCTAAGTTACAGCATGGGATGTGGTGGGGCTGATCAGGCTCCATTAGCAATAGGCTAACAGAAGGTGCCCGTCATCGCCTTGGCTCCGACCTTTGCCTCGCACCGACCTCTGCCTCGGGCCCGAGGCCAAGATCGGCACCGAGGCCGAGGCTGAGGACCCCATGCGGCTCGATAGATGCCTGCAATTTTTACATGGCCCACTAATCTTTTGCACCCCTGCATGCCCATTATCAGTTGCAGTACCTGTCTGACATGGCCAAACTTACTAATCATCTGCGGCACCGCATCTGGCAGAGAAATGGTACACCAAGGTACTTCTGACAATCTCAGAGACGGTTGTGGCCTGTTCCTCACTAATCCTGCCATCTGTTCCTTGATAACGGCGAGTCTCCGACCCAGCAACTTTCCAGGAGGGGTAAGAGAGATCCCGGGTAAATATAAAAACCTCTTGCCCATGACGGAGGGATCCGAACTCAAGCTCTCAAGCTATTTTTCATTAGCTTTTTTGTACTCTTTCCAAGTCACTTACTTGAGCATCGAAGGGTCCTCACCGGTGAAATCGATTCCCGGGGATTTTCTTGCAGGAGTTCTAACAAGGAGGCTCTCCGTTACCTTGACGTTCGAGAAACACGATTTGATGTAACAGGATGAATCAAGTTGATAATAATCATTTTTTTTATTTTTTGATTTCCTCAAAGGATTAGGCCCCTGCTTAAGTTTCTGTTACAATACTGAGAGGTAAAGATCCATAGTAGGTCTCTAATTCGACTGCCAATATATTTTCTCAACAGGCTGGCTAGCTGACACCTTTATTTTGGTGATTTCTCCACAATTATTGCCATATCCATGTGTCACACACTTGCATAATTTGAAGTTTAACCATCAGATGTTAGCAGAAGAAAGGTCTGTAGGTCTCAGGATGACTGCCAAGTGTCAAAGGGCCTCTTGGCCCCATTTGCCTTGGGCTAGGCTTGGACGCAGATGCCATTGTGTGAGACTAAGATTTTGATTTCATCAGTAAGGGGGCATCATCATATTGTCGGAGGACATGACACTTTTGCAGTCTATGTTTTTCATCAGTACAGACAGCTTAGATGGGCCATAATTCATAGAGCACTGCACATATGAATTAATGAAAGTTTTTAGAACTTAAACATTATTAGACTTTTTCTTGATAAATAGATGAACCTTGAGCTGTAAAATAGAGCATTATTCATTTGAAGAATTTCAAAAAAGTTGTGCTGCTATCCAGCACCGACATCCAACTAGAAGTGGAATCAAATCATTCTCAAGATACGCTTGCTGGTGATAATGCCTCTCCTTCAAGGTTACCTTTAGAAATGGCCTATTTACTGGAATTTGTGCTAGTGGAATCCTGTCCTATGCCTCAAAGGCATCTATCATAACAGGGACCTACCAAGAACTTCTCTCCTTTCTCATGGGATCTATTAGGGAAGAAGTCTTGACTGGTTCCATCTTTTTACAGCATCCTTCAGAAGGGCTCTCTCTTCTTGCTTTACCATCCATGGATGTGTTGTAGATCAAAACCATTCTTTTGTCTAGGAGCATACCACTTAATGACATTAAAAGGTTACCCAATTTATCCACCTTCTTTCCCTTGGTCAAAAGGACAATGATGTTGGGAAAAGTTTGCTTTTCTCTGAAAAAAGGAAGATAGGAAAAGCTAATACCAGATTTACATAAAGACATGGGCACTGAAGTTCATCAGGGGCCTACCATACCTTGAGTGTAGAACAGCTGCGATTTTTTTTTTTAATTTTTTTCACAAATAGTTGGATAGGAAAGTCTCAAATTTAAGAAGAATTAGTCATTGAGAACATCATGGAGCTGAATTTTTTTTTTCTTAGCTCTATGTGCTTTTTGTGGTAGGTTTCCAGTCCTGCTGCTGGAAATAGTTCCTCTGCAAAGTGAAAAGCCATAAAAGCGAATCAAATTCATTTTCTTGGTCTACATAGAAGAGATCATGCCTTTTCTATTGGTCATTTTTTTGTCAGTTTTTTTTGTCAGAAAAGAAACAAAACAAACAGATAGATTTGTTATGATGTATGGAAACCAAGACACATATCCTTTGTTAGGCTGCCACAGGTCATGCAGTATTAAGACAATCTATATGTGAGTCTTTTACATGGTAGATATTACTTTTTTTGTGTGCTAAGAGTTTTGTACGGTTCCAAGAGTGATGATGCATTTATATACATACATATGCAGCCATCTATATATATATATATATATATATATATATATGTGTGTGTGTGTGTGTGGGGCGCGCGCGTGTGTGTATCTGTTTGTCTATGTATATATATGCATTGGATAAGATTAAGTTACACATGCTGTGCTATGACGGTAAGAAAGTTATATATTTTTCTAAATTGGATGATGGAAGGTTAGAATTGATGATTCAAGCTGATGTACATGATCTACTCTCTTTAAACTACTTACACATTGAAAATCATGTGATTTGAAGGTCCTCATATTGTTTAGCAAGCAATTAGAAAATATGTTATTTTAAACTATTGGATTTCTAACCACTTGATTCATAAGCTTGGGGTTTTAGATCATAAGAGTTTTGATATATTAGTGGTTTAAAGGTAGCAAGATCATGCTAAATGACTTGAATCATTTGTATGGAACCTTCTTCATTGAATTGATAAATAATATAACTCCTAGCATTAGATATAACTTTAAGAGCATTAGACTACAGATGTTACACATCATTGATATAAGCCTTTAGATATGATTTACTATCTCTAAACTATTTATATACTAAAATTCAAATGATTTAAAGATTCTTAACCTATGCATCAAGTGATCAAAATTTAGGATTATTAAACTATCTAATTTTTAAAACATAATGCATATATTACATGCAGGTCTCTAGGACTCTAAGTCGCATGATCTTTTAGAGATAGAAGAGTACATCCCATGGGTTGAATTATCAATTTAAAACTCCTATTGTTTAATTTGAAAATGTGCAACTCTATTGAAGTTACATTAGGTTTGACTTAATCCTAGCTGAGCGTGTATATGTAATATCATCATTACTTATCAAACTAATTTTTTTTCTTTAGATCATATTCTTAACACACCATATAGATCTATGGAGCAGAAACTTCATCTCCAAGGATTGGTGTTGATACTTGGCGTTGATACTTTGCTAACCTTAGTATTTGTGCTTGAGCTACGATGGTTTTATAAAATAGTTTAGGATTTTTAATTTGTTTCTTAGTAGAATTTTATCTTTCAACTAAATGTCTTTAATGCTTGCATTGTTTTATATATATATATATGGTATAATATGGTATCACTTGTATTACAAGCTTTGAGCCATTGCTTTACTATCTACTTTATATAAGTTGAAGTCTCATTTGGTAGCCACCGGCCATAGAGCTCTCCTATTGTATTTCAACATCAAAATTATATCTATCTCAACTGCATGGGAATTTTCAATTTCCAACCATCAATGCTTCCTTTCATGTACGTGCATTGAATGTGCCAAATATGGTTGTAATATTGATCTGAATTTTATAAATTATCTAAATACAGTGACATTATATTGCCATTATAAGCTCTTAATAAAAAATGGCAAACGTAATAATAATAGAAGTAGTATAATATTATTTTTGAAGAAGTTTCTAAATGTTATGCTAACTAGTTGCTCAAAATGTGTAACGTGTGGATATTTGAGTGTTTGAATGACTTCTAGACATTTGATTCTCTCTTTGTAAAATATGCAAGATGATAATATTTAATTGAATTTTAAACTCGGCTTAGGGTTTTGGACAAGTCTTAGGAGTGATACCAGAACGATCAATCATCTCTCAGGGATGTTTAATCTACCCAATGGAAGGCATTAAAGGCTGATTGGACTTCCTAAAAGTATCCCAGTTAATAAATATTATTTTAATGAAACCAAGGTTTGAAATTTTGTTATCGAGTTAAATAGATAAAAGGGAGATGATTGTTAGTTGGATGTGATATAGTAACTATAGACAAGATTGTTGCAAAGGTCTGAACGGAATATTTAGAAGTGAATGAAGGGAAATATAATTTAAAAGGATTTGAAACCAAGGGTTTTGTTATTATCATTGAATTTAAATTATAAAAAAGGACAGAAAGCCACATAACTTTTACCAATGTGGCCAAAAGAAATTGATAATCAACTATATTAATTGTGAGGCCTGGCCCAAGCTAGCCTTACTAAGCTTGTCGATCCATGCAACTAAGCATTGCCCTTCCCCACATCCACATGCAATGCAAATAAAAGACCTTTGCTCCATGCTACACTACGGTGCTAGCAGAAGCACCACTTGAGGCATTATGGACAAGCTTTTCTAACTTAACAACCCCCTCCCTTTAGGCATTAGGACAATGTTAGCTTCCCATATCATTGGTGTGAACAAGTAAGGGGTGGATCTTCTTGTTTTTTCCTTTTTCCCTCCTCTACAACAGAACAACAAGCCCCCTCTTTTTCTGTACATCTCTCTCTTTCTCTCACCATGAGTGCTTGTGGAATAGGTGGCAGCAAAGGGCTACCCCTCTTCACTGCCTGCTCCCCTCTCCTTCCCTGCTCTCTCTCTCTCTCCTATTTTCTCTCTTCCCTTCCTTCTCCTATTTTCTTCCTTCTGTCTAGCCAGCCAAGTCGCTGGAAGTGGGGGTGGCCCTGACCCGACCCTCAATAACATGAGCCTCTCTCTTTCTCTCTCTCTTCCTCTTCTTCTCTCTCTGTGATACATCAAATTTAGTCCCACATTAGATAAGAAAGAAATATGTTGTATGCTTATAATTCAAGTCCACTTGCTACTATAAACTTTCACTCGAGTTTTTGAACCATGTGGTTTTGACCCACTAATGAAATTAATTGGACCAGCAGGTGAGCTTGGGGCATTACAAATGGTATTAGAGCCAATCCGAGTATACGAAAGTTAAACCCAGATCGAAGGTAGATTTTGGCTAGTTTGTGGTATGCGATAAGGATATCACATTATAAGGAGGATGATCTCACATTGGATAGAAAAAAATGTGTTATATACTTATAAAGTCCACTTACTACCATAAACTTTCACTCGAGTTTTTAGGCTTGAGATGCTACCCTGATTGGCTAAGTCACAAAAAGATGGGGCAATATGAGGCCATCCCCTTTAGCCCGGCTCACTCCATTTGTGTGATTCCTCTCACTCGACTTCCTCTTCTCTCTCTCTCTCTTCTCTCTTCTCTCTCTACCTGTTCCCCTTCTTTCTCTTTTGGAGTGATAAGACAAGGACAGGCCTTCCTATACACGCTATCCCTCTCACATCCGTCCTCTTCCTTCATCCTTTCTTTCTTTCGTCTCTCTTTAACTCTCTCTCTTCTTGTCTCTCTAACTCACTAATTATCTCTCCCTCTCTAACCCTCTCTATCTCTCTCTAGCTGATTCTATCTATATCTCTAACCCCTCTCTCCATTAGCTTAATATTATGAGCTGCAGTCCAGACTTAGAGTGAATCAATGAAGGAGACCCACTGATTAAGAAAAAAAAATTTATCCTTTTTTATTAACTAATAATAATACATAAATAATCCCTATATTTGAGCTATGGAAAAATTCAGAGTTAGGAAGAAAAAATAAATAAATTTCTTGAAAAAATAAAAAAAATATGTGGATTAGTCATTTAATGAATTAGAATGATAATTACCGGATGTTATTATGCCAAAATTTATTTTAGGGTACTAGGTGCATTAGGCAGGCCTATGGATCAAGTTAACACTTCTAATTTTGTGCCTTAGGTAAGAAATTCTTAACACAATCATTTACATGATTTTAATATTTTATATATATTTATATCTTTTGTTCCTAGATAATTGCTTATATTATTATAAATATTTCATGAGTTGTTATTATTATAAATTATAATATTATGAAATTTTATTTCTTATTAAAATAATGATAATAATAACAGTGGTGATAATAAAGTATATATTTTATTAATAAATAAATTATAAAAAAATATAAAATGAAGCGGGTGCAATTGAACTAGCCACGTGAAAGTATTGTCTAGTTACGGATGGATCCATAGCATTTCTTTCTAGTTCTCTCTCTTTCTCTTACTATCTCTATCTTTTCATTTTGATAGTTGGCCACCAATAGAAGTGTGGCATGAATAATGTAAGGTTGGCCTACCATGGTTGGAGTATAGTCGTAGCCAGTCTAATTTCAAAATATAAAAAGTTAATTAAATAAATAATGAAGAAAAGGGGCATCTGGAGTTGCTGTGAGGGCATAGCCAACTATATGAAGGACTGGATCATTGATTATGAATGTCTAATGATATGATGGGTTATAATGTGATAGTACGGATGATATGAGGTTTACCAACTATCGATTAGAGTGCAATAATGACTAGTTCAAATGTTAAGTTGATTGCGTATTAGGTCTAACTTTTACTAATAAAACATGATATAAAATTATTGTATAATAAATTGATTAATTGAATTATAAAATTGCAGACGTGGCATTATTATCTTGATTACATTATCATAAGCTATGTTATAAGTTATGATTACATACACCATGCTATATTAGTTGGATCTGCTAATTTAAATTCTGAATATTATAATATTGGCATATAAAATAATTGATACTGATGCTATGTTATTTGAGTTTACTTTTCGGTAATCATATACTTATATATATTATTATCCATGCTGGTGTAAGTTACTAGTTCACATTATTACTATTGCTTTTTTTTTTTTTTCTGTTTGCATGGTCTAGCCCAGGTTCGATCAAACACTTTTAGTGAAAGCATTAATTAGCTTTTATATTTGATATTGGACATATTTTAACCTCATATTTTGAATACATAATAAAACTACTAACGAAATACTTTATTGTTATATATAACTATTAATATTTATTGCTGGTCTGGAATTGAATGCATCGCTCTTCAGGGTTATAACTCAAGAATTATAAGGCCATAAGTTTAGGGCGTCGCACTAACCAAACACTCAATTTCTTCCATATTATAGAACCGGTTTAATTTCACTTAACTGTGACATCAATAGTGCAGTTCTACCCTCCTAATTAACTAATCTCATTCTCAGTCGACTCGCCTGAAAAGTAAATTAGAGGTTTTGCTTTATAGCCTTTGCTATATAGAATATGTCTATTTTCAACGGTTGGTCACACCTACGTTCACATCTTGCACGACAAGCTCCAAGTGAAACTTTTGCCTATGACAACGTACAACTTTTCAATATTTACCCAGCGTATGGAACATGCTTCAGCTAAAAATGTAAACGAATCCGGAGACCGAAGTTTGAATCGCAAGATATATTCTGTCATCATATATATATGTACTAAGTGCCTTTCTTTTTTTTTTGAAAGAATTGAAGTACCAAGTGCTTAGCCAAAATATTTCTCATCATGAAATTTACTACACATTATCGCCCATCCACATGTTCAAAGAATTTATGTGGGATTTGGTCAAGCTCTTACTTAACAACAAAGTCCCAACAATGGTTGTGGAATAAGAAATCATGGTTAAAAAAAAGAGAGAAAAAAAAAAAAACAAGGGAAAGGATTTTGCTGAGATTGCTGCATAAAATGTATTTTCTTTCCAAGTTCTAATGTGTACATCATATTAACCTGAGCTCTAGCCATTCCACTCCCTGATGTTTATAAGTGTAATACAAGGAGAAAATAAGGGACAAATGAAAAACCAGTGAAGAAGAACGAGGACCAGATGAAGAACGCATGGTTCATGTGCACCATGAAGACAAGAATATCTTACTGGATTTTCCATTCTCTCCTCTCATTCTTTATATAAGTGATGGCCCCCTCATATTCTCAACATTGATGATACAAATGCCTTGGAACTTTGCTTCACTAGCATTAATCCTGATCTCTGTCATGCCAGTCTGGTCTCCCTAATGTGAACTCCAAGCTAGGGCTTTTGAGTTCTTGATGAAGGCAAAGATGGCTATCCTGTTTAAAGTCCAGAGATGCACTCTTTATCATTCAATTTTTTTGGGACGTCCCCTTAAATTTTCTGAAAAAAACTTTAAACCATTTGTATATATATATCTCATTGGCTTTACAAGGAGTCTTTATCTGTGTCTGTGTGCTGTGCGTGATATCCAGCAGGTCATGGCTCGGTAAGTACGTACCTCTGTCCGAGACGTGAAAGTTGTTGGTCCACGCCCTCCCATGTCATTCGGATTGGTTTGCATCCAAGCTCTGCTGAAATTTTTCAAAATGTTCTTGTCATGCAAAAGTTCAAAATTGAATTTAATGTCCACTTAAAAAAGGATTGCCCGTAGTAAACACAAGCTATATCAAATCATTCTTCTGTACTATGATGCTAGGTGAGAAACTTTTCCTTTACCATTGTATTGAGTTGGTTGTGCATGGTGTCTTAATCATCTTCTTTTTCTTCAGTCAATAATGGAGGAGTTTGTTTTGGTTATTTACACCATTTTGTATTTTATAGTTTCGAGGTGCAAAACTGGAGCATCATTTGATTGTTAAATTATTTTATTTTCTTTCAAGAAAAATATGATCCACTCTACCATTTTGTAGTCAGAAGGTGCAAAATTCTTTCTTTGATATTTATTTAAGTGTAAAAGCCATGGTCTTATTATATAGATGACATCATCGTATGATTAACACCTAAAGGGTTCCCTAAATAAAAGATTAGGATGAACAAGGAGATGGTCTGTGAATGTGTGCAATAGGTGAGGAAAAATTTTGTGCCTAGATGATGGGACTTAGGTGATAAATTACTCTTTGCATGGAGTTCTAGTGCATATTTTTCAAGCAGACCTGGCCTTACTTTACAACGTACAGCTATTTGCTATTTCTGCCGAATCCGTCAACTTTCTTTGTCACAATAAGCAAATACATTTGCGCCAGTACAGAATACATATAAGTGTGACAAAACTAAATTCATTGATTTCAGATGGCATTGGTTCTTTTTCTTGTCATGTCTTGCACTTTACTTGTTTGAAAGGTAGCGTTAGCTACCTAAGAGTATTAAAAGCACCATCTAACGGAGTTAGTTTTGCAACTTTGTCTACTGAAAAGAGAAAAGCAAAAAGGTAAAAACAATTCCAGTTTAAATAATTTTATATAACATTTCATATCAAGATCCTATCAGAAGCCATCTGAGACAGTTGACGTGGATCCTAAGAGCTTTTGTTATTGTGAAGGATGCTTTTGCTATGCGATTTTATATGGATAAAGGACAACCCTCCTGGGTTCTAGTGGCCATTCTCCTAAACAGTACTCTTCCAGTTCAGTTCTTTCCTGCTCGCATACCCCTTGTCATAGCTTCTAGTAATAATGCGATTTACTTTTGTTTGCATTATCCATATATGGTGTCCCAATTTAATTCCTACACGACACTAAGGTACATGCAATAAATTGTTCCCTAGAGTTTTTTCTTGTAGATTCAAGCCGATCATGTTGTGGATTTATAGTTTCTGTTTCATAGCAAAGATGCGCAGATCCAGATTAATTTTGTGCAAGCACCTACTGCACCAAAATGTTTAGAGCCATCAACTTGGCTTCTTGATCATTGTAGTTAACATCAATTTATTTTCTATGATCCAATGATTCTTTTTCATCATATCTTCCATTCCCTGGGAAACCACAACAACAATATTTTCCAATAAAATCGTTATTAATCGTCAGAACGCTTAATTTATTAACATCTGTGTTTGAATATTTTCCAACATGCATATGTTTCCATGCAGAACTTCTTGAAACCATATTGTCATCATGCAACATATTTAAAACTAACCAGTCTTATATATCACTTTTGAATAATAGAGTACGGCAATCAATTTCCTCCAATTTACCATCAAAAAAAGATTGTGACAATCAATTTGCCTAGAGACCAAGGAACGTCATCTGCAACATAAGCATGGATTGAGGACTGTTGAGTTCTTCCATTCCCCATAAATGATTAGCTCACGAAAGAATTTTTTAAGATGATGATTAAAAGAAATGATTTCTATCAGAAACAGTTGGCAGATATGTCTGAATAAGTTAATTTATGATGCTTTATGTTTTGTTGTTTTTATTCGAGAATTTAAGATCCATAAATTAGTGGTAGATATATTTATTCAATAAAGTATAGCAATAAATATGCTTATGGAACTTACTTGTAATTTTTTTGTCATGCCCTTACCTCTCTTCAACTTCAGTGCCTCAAAAATAACATAGAAAACAAAGGCCGTATGTGCCATATAATGAATAGGTAAAAAAGATTTATTATACTATCCTTCGATGCAGTAAGCATGCATTAAATGCATAAGCATATTGGTACCATCAGATATACTAAAATTTAATGAGTTATAGCATGCACGATTAAATTCATGCATTGGATGCATGCTTATTGCATTTTGAAGAATAGTGTAGCAAAATTTTTTTTGTTGCATGCCATCTTTCACCTCTTCCATCTTGTATAATAATGTAGGGCTTTTGTGAAGTCTACGAAGAAAAGGGAATATAGGAACCAAAAAAGAAAAACGAACCACAGTAGTAATGCTAATGGAGAGGTTTAACTAGAAAAGAGAAGACAGAGGAGGTAGCATCTACGTAGGTAGATATATCTAGGTCTAGGACAGATAAGGTCAAATCACATCCAAAAAATCAGAGCCAATGCATTGAAAAGCTAAACTACTAGAATAAAGAAGGAAAAGACAAGCCAAAGACCTACATGATACTACACCATAATAATACGATAAAACCAAATAGAGGGGAGCACTCAAGTCAAGGTGTGCATGGCCTTTTTGGTCTAGTTTACCGAAGACAGCTCCTAAGAGAAGACAAGCATTAATCAAAAGACACTAAATAATACAGCATTAACAAAGCAAGTTGTTTTTGATCACTTTTAGTAAGTGAATCCCTTCTTTTCCTTATCCTTGAGCTTTTGCTTTTAATCTCCCATTGAGATCTCAAAGAGCACAAAGGGTGAGACAAAAGGTAAAGCTGCCATGGGAGCCCTTTTGCACTTAGATTTGGAGAACGTGAAAGTATCAATCTTCTGAACTAAGCTTTAGGACATTTATTGAGAAAAAAAAAAAAAAAACTTCTCCGCTTAATGGAAACACTAAAAAAATATATGTCGATTGTAGATGCTTTGGGGGGGGGGGGGGGGGGGGGGGTGGAGAGAGGGATCGAGAGAGAGAGGTTTACTTAGATGAGCTGCTCCATGTAGTACTCGAGTCCATGTCCTTTAGTTGGAATAGTTCGTCCGATCCTTCGTGCTCCATTGGTCGACGGAAGCTGAGATCTCCAGCCCCAAGGGCAGAATCTTCTTCGCCGGATACTTCTGATTGGCCTTGAGAATACATAATATACACAGGAAGCACATTGAGAAGAAGATGATACTCCACTTCTTAGTTGAAGATGATTTATATAGGTTTGGTGGAAAATTTCAACTGAGTTTTAAAGAACCTAGCTAGCAGAAGAGGAAAAATAGAGGGTGGGAAAGATGAAATAAAGGGAAACACAGGAGGCTAAGCATTACCTGAGGAAGCTGCAGGCTTGTCGGTGGATTTCACAGTTCTATACATCTGTAGAAATTGAGAGAAAGAAAAATTAAAGGGAATTAAATAGATAGAGAGATGGAATGGCAGATACAGATAAAAGAGAAGAAAAGAAGGGAAAGAGTAGTGAAGTTCCAACAAAAGAAAGAAAGAGGAAAGGTAAAGAGGAGAATCCAACCAATCCAAGGCCCCTACTCCTTTCTTCCTATGGTAGATCTTGTTATTCTTTTATTCAGATATTTCTTGTTAATTACTTATTATTTTCCTTTTCCTCTTCCATTCTCACGAGGTTGATGCCTCTTGAGTTTTCTTTCTTATATTATTAGGAAATGATGGCTAGCTACTTTTCCGTTCTCTCTCTCTCTCTCTCTCTCCACCCTTTTCTATGTATGGCAGTTTTCTGTCTGAAATAAAGAAACCCATTACTTATTCATTCATTCATCTAGTCATTCACTGCATTCATTAGATACTGTGTACGCATAAACACGCAGAGAGAGGGAGAGAGAGCGAGAGAGAAGCACTGGTCAGGATGAGGATCAAGGCGACGAACATCGTCTTAAACTAAGAAAAAAAAATACCTGCAAGTGGCTCTTGACATGGGCTAGAGTTAGATCTTTCACATCCATGAGTTCAAGAACTGACTTCGGTGTCGCCCCTAAATCGAAACAAATTCCCCGAAGCAAAAAGAGATCACCAAATTTAACGAATGATAGATTAAAGCTAGAATATGCTATGATCACAAAAGAAATAGCAGGAGGAGGGAGGGGGAGAGAGAGCGTACTCTCATGGCCACCAAGGAGCTCGACAGCATGGACGAAGCGGCTATGGAGTGTGCTAGTCCACCGCATTCTTGGCGCGCGTGCACTCCTCTTCGCTGGGATCTTCTGCATGTATCTAGACCTCATGATGCCGTGAGAAGCATCTAGTGGCCCAATTCCATACTGGTTGGGTTGGTTGTAGTGGTGGCCATACTTGACTGTCTCTGATGACAACCCAGTGAACCTTGTCGGTGGTGCCATCATCCGATAATAGGATGAGCCCATCGACCGGACCACACCAACTGGGTGCAAGAAAGACGTCATCGTGTCTAAATTGGAAGGGTAGCCACTAGAAGAAGAAGAAGAAGAAGAAGAAGGTGAAGATGGAATCGAAGAGCAAAATGAGGGCCATAAAGGAGGTGTGGATGACATTTGGTGGTTGAATCCCATCTTGGGATCGGCCGAGAAGAACGGTGGGGCAGTTCTGTTGTAGATGGGGATTCCCTTTATCGGCCTCGGGCCATCCAACACCAACTCCAGATGACTGTTGTGGCACCGATCCTGCAATGGCCCTTGCCACCTCCATAGACCATTTGCCTCCGAGGTAGCCAACTCACTTGAGAGGGCTAGATCGGTGCAAGCTAAGCTCGAGCAGCTGTCGGCTTGTGGTTTGAGGGCTTCAATCCTCTGAAGGAGGTCGAGGTCGAGGCCGAGGTCGTGGCCGGTGTCGGGCATCGAAGAGGGTGTGCTGCTCGGGGGGCTGATGTGCAACGAGAGGTCGGGGGAAGGTTCCATGAAGCCTCCTTGAGTTGGTATTCTATGATCTCTTCCTCTATTTTCTCCTTGATCTCTTCTGGAAGCTTGGATTGCGTTAATGGACTGATAGAAAAGCAAGGGAAACCCGGCTCACTCGCCTGAAATTTTGTACCTGGTACACCAGTACTTGCACGCAACTGCAGTGCCGCTTTCTTATTCTTTTTCTTTCTTTCTCTGTGGAGAAGCGGAGAGTAAGAGAATGATGAGGAAGAGCTTTGAGAGGGTGGATGATCTGCAAGGGTTCCTC
This sequence comes from Calamus simplicifolius, assembly GCA_900491605.1. NCBI lineage: Eukaryota > Viridiplantae > Streptophyta > Magnoliopsida > Arecales > Arecaceae > Calamus > Calamus simplicifolius. Next base: position 28,419 of record UESW01003920.1, on the reverse strand, counting down.
CTTTATTCTCTTTGTAACTGGTGATCTTTAGAAAGAGAGGGGGGTGGGGGTGGTTGGGTATTCTTTTTCTTTGGACAGAGGGTGGGTGATCTCATGCGAATGTTTTTAGTGGATGGTGAGCAAAAAGAAAGGAAAGGGAAGAGCATTTGGAAGGGTTGGGGGTCTCATCTTGATATGGTATATCTGGGAAAATGACACTTCAAAGAGAGAGAGAGAGAGAGAGAGAGAGAGATATGGTCAAGCCCTAAAGCAACGGGAATTCGGACTTCCTACCCGCGGAAGTCGGCATATATTTTAGGAGGGAGCTTATATGCATGAGACGGTATACAAGCTTGGCGATGAATAGAAAAAAGGTTAAAAGAAAGAGACAAGGCTTGTACCTTCGATTCCTTTCCTCCGGCTCTTATAAGGTTGTTATCTCAAGGCTCGTGAAGAAAAAAGAAAGCCAAAAAAGAGAAGAGATAAAAAAAAAAAAAAAAAAAAACGTGACATTATGCTGTTAGATATTTTTTACTCACTAATTATAGTCAAGTTTTGGGATTTAAACTCATTTTAAGGATCTTCATATAATGCTTATCGTAAGTCGTAACTGATCTTTTAGCATTCGAAATAAATTGTTCGACAAACTCTCTTGCTTCCTGACTCATCCATTCTATAAACATTGCAAGGATGAGTTCACCCATGTTGATCTTAGCATTCAAACCTGACTAAAATTCTCTCATTAGAAGGGGGGAAGAGGCGGAAGAGGAGGAGGAGATGCTACTTTGGGGATCTCACAAGGGCTTTGGAGCTATCGAATTGTCTGGTCACGATTAGACTTTGGAGATCGTAATGTTTGACAGTATCAAAACATCCAACTTCATGATGAAACAAAAGGATTTTGAATTGGTTAGTGCTATCACGTGTCAAGGCTCATCAGCATCATTGACTAAAAGGATGCTGTTTGGCTCTTATGGTTTCCATTACAATAAGTGATTATTGTAAACCCTAATACTACAAACCTTCCAAGCTCTAATTCCCTTTCCATACTCCCAAATATTCCCTTTAACCTTGCAACAGCCTTGTCTAGTGTTATTTATGTCATGTCCATGTGATCTTCTTCACCACACAAGGTTGACTCATGAATATATTTCCACAGCCCTAGATTCCATCAAGGCAAACCAATATTATAATATGATATTGGATTTCTTATTGGAAAGTTGATTGCTTAGCTTTAAATGCCCTCCTTTAATTGAGATAATAGACATGCCCCTAAAGAGATGATTGAGGGTTCTTCCAAGAACACACATGACGGTTTACAAAGTATGTCCATGCTTGAAGTTCAATACTGAAAATGAGCTCCAATTCCGAAGTTATGCGTGGACCATTGGAATATAAACAATACTTTTAACTACTCTCTGTCACCTGACCCCTATGCAGGGAGCATTTATGAGACAAGAGAGCTCCAGAAAACCCTGCTTTGAAGCTAGAGAAATCTATTTTGTTTTTGATGAGGGAGGGCTGAGGGGAAGTTCTTCCATCTAAAAGTAAAAGATCAGTCGACGTGAGATTACAACACCATGCGAGTCTTAAGTATCAAAAAATCTAGGCCAATGCACATAACATCCAAACTTGTAGCCGCTTGTCGACTCATGAGCTCCATTTTATGTGGTTCTGAAAAGCCTGTGAAAGATGTGCCATACGTAGAGGAGGCTATAGACTGTAAAATAACAACATTCCGGTGTTCAATTTAGGTCAGTGCATTCATTTCCAACAACACCCATAATCACTCATGAGCGCCACATTATGTGGTTCTGAAACGACTGTGAACGGGTGTGGACTGAGGTAATGGCACAACTGTCTTTTTCTCAGATAGCATACAAGGTGTTGAGTTGATGTCTGTGACCTCCATTATTAGATCGTCGTGGAAACTGCAAGCCATGTCTTTTTAAGGATAGAAGCTAAAGCATCATGTGCCCTCATTCCTGTCACACAAACGCACAAATATAAATATAATATATGGCCTCATATGATATATGGCTTGTGCATGGGTTCTACCATACCAACCAATGGAGGTCTGACATATTAGCTTATAAAAATGAATACTAGTTAGCGAAGTCCTTGCTATCAATTTGACAGTGCATCCGGAGTATCTTTAGGGAAACTAAAAAAAAGTCATTTTACCCACACAATGAACCAGTAGGTTAAATGAGCACACCAACCATCATAGCCTTTAACTTTCAAATTGAACGCACTTTTCTTTCCTTCATTAATGCGTCTTTCCTTGTTCATTCTCTGGCAAAGTGGTGGTGAGCAAATGCCTGTAGACCAGGGGGGTGAGAAAGTTGCATTGTAGGTCTTTACTTGTTGTCTCAAGTGTCACATCCTTTATTTACAATGGAGCCTGACTGCAAAAGCAAGGAATCTTACGGCACGCAAACATTTGGTCTTTAATGACTCTGAGCTTTGCACGAAATGATGGCATGTTATAGCTTCTGAAGGCCTCCATTCACACCCACCTCCCTTGGATTTAATGGATGTCGCTATTGCTCCCTGTGGAGTGGAGGATTTGTTGTAGGTCTCTTGGTCGAAAAGATTTGATACTAATTCCACGTGGTCAACCAAGGACTACTCTTTCCAATGGTTTCCTAGTACCTACCCTATCCCATGGCATGTTTAATAATTCCATTTTGTAAGTAACTTGTCAATGATCATTTCTTGTAGGTGCCCCAGTTTGTTCAAATTAAACTAACTTGCTAATAATATTTTCTTTAGTATAGTGTAAAATTTCAAAACTAGTACCCTAACCCATATAAGTACTTCTTCGGATCTCGACAATATTCAACCAATGTAAAACTCAATGCATGCTTGCATGGTCCTATACTATACCATTTAAGCTTCGTCAGTTCAGAATCCAAAATCAATCACAACTATATATTATAATCAATCCATTCCGAAAAAGGCCTATGCTATAACATCTCTTACTCCGTATAAATCATGAATGGAACCTACTTATTACTAGAGTTGCAAACGGTTTGATTATAGACCAAGGCAAGTTTGACCCTCCTGTAGTTTGATTAGCCTATATGCCGATCAAATTAAGTCACATCCTTGAAAAATATTTTAAACTCAATAAGTCTATGGATAGGATCAAATATGACTAGGACCCAACCTAATTAAAGTACATTACATGTGCCAAAATTAGGTTGAATCGAACTTATATTTAAGTCAAGGATCTAGCTATTCTTTTAATTTAGAATAATTAAAAAACGTAAATAAAACTAAAAAAGCCAACTTACCTCAGATTTTCATTGAAAAACTTTTAAAATCCATTAATTGATTTATTCTTAAGTTTACAAATATTGATTTTAAAATATATATATTGATATATATGTAAAGGCATTATAAATAAGAGTTCATTAAAAAAAATGAATGTTTAAACATAATTAAGCAAAAATAGATGAGAGAAGATATAGTTATTAAGATGAAAAAAATAAATTAATTTAAGTTAGAGTTCATCTAATGAATTGGCTAGTAAAAATAAGTAGAGTGAAGGTGGAGGAGTTTTAAGTGATTTGATATTTTTGAGTCAATCTAGATTGGGTTTGTATCATGTTAGGCCTAATTTTTTTTACCAAAGTTAGACTTGGATGATATATGGGTTAAATCAGGTTAGATTAAAAAATATAAGATCTAAATCCAATAAAAAATTTAGATTGGATCAATTTTTGATTCTGATCGAATTTATAAGTCTTCAAATGTGAATTAGGTCAGATCAAGCTGGCTTGGGATTCATTTTGATCACAGGTCAACTTGACTCATCTACAGCCCTACTGTTATTTTTTGTAATTTAATAAAAGACCTCAACCTCATCCAAAACATCCAAGATGTTCCAACGTACAACCAACATGGAAGTAAATAAATGCTCGCATAGGTTCTCGCAACGGGTAGCATGAACGTTGCCAATAGTAACCTGGTTAAAGAAATTCAGATGCTTTCCTTCTTTTGGCTTATGACCATCGCCATAGCACAGCACAGCACAGCAAGCTCAAACATCTCAGATTGGTCTTGGCCAATAAGTTAATTTTCCTCCATTTAGGCCGCAAAATGCATGCTTGCAATTTCTGAACTTTCCCTCCTCATTCTTTATCTTTCAAACAAATTTGACCTTTCCTGATCAAGGTGTCCTCAATTCTTTTATTGTATGTGGGTATACATGTATGTACGTAGGTACGTCCGTATGTAATTAAGTAAAGGGGAAGGGAAAACCAACCTATTCATCAGGGCTTTCTAGTTATGCATCAAAAATTCTAATCCAACGTTCACACCTCAGCGTCACAATGGTGTGAACTTGGACCGGTCCAACACCATGACTCCTAAGATATTGTGGTCCTGCCATTGTCCTTGTCCTCAAATCCTTTATAAGATGATCATACTTCCCTTTCAGCCTAGGTTTTTTGCATGCGATCTTGGTAACCTAAAGCAAATGGCAAATTGAAAACAAAACCCCAATATCCATTTTTTATATTCTCATGGGAGGCCATCATATATATATATCTCTCTTTAAATGGGTCGTCATATCAGTTTCACACCTAGAGTTTATTTATTTGGCAAAATATATAGCAATCTTTCAGAAAAACAAATGTGAACTTTTTGGAAGATTAATTTTAATAAGTTTCTATATATATTTCCCCTCCCTCGCTTGCCTACATTTCTAGTGGGATCATTAATGGACCCCATGCTCGAGGAATAATAGAAATTTTAAATTGTGTGTGTGAGGGAGAGAGAGAGAGAGAGAGATGTGAATGCAACTAATGGTGATAACTTTAAATTTAACCCATTCTGTATAGCATCTAAAGTTCTTTGTCACAAACGTCAAGTAGGAACATCTGTGGCCCACGAATTGGATTAAGGCAATCCCCCATTGCAGCATTGAGGAAGTAACCTCATTAGTCCCTTCATCGCCAACACTTTTTTGCTGCTTTCGGCCAAGGCCCACATGGACTTGTCTAGCTATGCAGCAGAAAAGGGTAGGTGGAGGGAATCAAGTGAATAAAAAGCGCACCCCTACCTCCTGAATCCACATGCAAAGTCCTTCGTTCACTCGTTTCTTGGGTGAGAAAGCAAGCGTACGTACGCTTCCATTAGAGAGAAAGAGAGAGAGAGAGAGAGAGGGGTGTGGGCGCTTGCAAGGAGGAAGCAAGATAGGGGCTGGTCTGGTTGTGGAATTGTGCAGGCAGCTTGTGGGCCAATGATAGGATGACACTTGCCACGAACCAGTACATCAAGCTCAATAATTGAGGCATGGTGACACAAGAAGTAATGAGTCAAACTATAGGGAGAAAGCTAGAGAGAGAGAGAGAGAGAGAGAGAGAGAGAGAGAGAGAGAGTTATGAAACTTGAGATGAGAAAAGAGGTTGGTGGTTCAACTGGTGGTGCTCTTTGGAAGAAAGGAATGTGAGAGATGAGAAGAGAATTGGATATAAGCAGCTGGATTCCCGCAAGTCACGTGAGAAGAAGATGTTGCCACATGATCCATCTTTGTGAATGTTAAGTGTATTTTATGCTATAAGCTCTGGTTATCTTACTGCCTGATAATGTGCCCGAATAGAAACAATTCTCTGGGGGAATGAATTGCTCCGTGGATTCTGCCATCTCTCTCTCTCTCTCTCTCTCTCTCTCTCTCTCTCTCACACACACACACACACACACACACACACACACACACGTGTTGCCAACATCCTAGGTGGGCCAAAGGGAAGTCTCAGACTCCTACTGTCATGGAAGTCGGTTCACCATATGTCCATATACTTAATGGCTTAGGCCTCAGCTAGAGTCTCGAATCAAAGCAGATATGGTTCAGCACGTGCGTGAAACGCATCATAACGCACTATGGTCTACAGACACTTGTGTCCTTGCAGTGTCGTTCCTACAAAACTTCTCAGCTGAGCACTTGAGGACACACCTTAGAATTTGCATTAATTAGTAGACATTGGATCCAAGATCTACTTATTTTCCTATAGTTTTGGTGAGGTCGAATATATATATATATTGAGTTACTATAGTCAACCATGTTGGCTGTATTGTGTGGCAGATGGTGGCTACCTACTTGAATCAGACTGAGGCTAGAGTTATACTCTATGTCCTTAAGATAATTTCGTCCCGCAATGATGCTTACGGTCAGTATAACGATTGTCTCCCAGGATACAATAGTCTCCTTTTGATGAAAGCAGCACTACAATTCATCGAACCAAGAATGCTACTCTCTTTTTAATGCACTATTGCTATGCTACCCTTAGGAAAGTATGCAAATGTCTAAGAGAGGACTCAATTCGGAATGGAATTGGATTGAATGAAATGCAAGGGTCTAGGGTCCTATTTTAGGTTTTTAGGTGCCCTTTGAAAGCAACCCTATGGATTAAATTAAATTAATTCGATCTTTGATCAAGGATGTGAGCCCATTACTTCATGATCTTCAGATCATGCGATCGGATAAGCCTTTTCATGGCTGTGATCTGAAGATCAGATCAGATAAGCCAATTCATAATCATGATATGATACGTCTATCAAGATATCACAACGGCTTGATCGGAGCGATGCCTTATCTTCAACCGTACGATCGGACGGATGCCTTATCACCAACCGTACATCGAACGAGTACCTTATCACCAACGGTCCTGTTGATCGGTCAACCGAAGGTCCGTTGGATCACGATCGCGATCGTGACTGGTCAACCTTCAAGATCATTGATCACCATCTCGATCCTGATCCGATCATCAATGATCAGTTCTGATCCTGATCCAATGATCAATGGTCAATTGATCTCAGCCCCTTATCTTGATCTGATCAGTCTCCACCGTTGGATCCTTATGATCTAGAAAAAATTAAAGCCCCTCAAGCTCCTCGCGATGATGCGTGTGCAAAGTGCGCCTACAAAGCACCCATTGCGTCCTTCGCACGTGCACGGGGATGATGCGTATCACCCTCAAGCTCTCTACTTATGGTGAATCTAAGGAACTTAAGCTTCAAGGAAGAGGTTTCCATATAAGTAAATCTTCCTTTCTTGTTCTTTTCAATGTGGGACTAAATGTCCTTACAATTTCTCATTCACACATAAAGGGAGGTGATGGGCTTTCAAGGCCCATTAGGGTATTCAGGCCTATTTTGGCCTATTTACCCAACAATCCCCCACATGAATAAAAATTGGACTTAGATCAAAGATCATAAGAGATCAGCAAAGGCAAACCCCCACATAAAAGGATTTTAATGCAAATGAATATGCAGACACTAAAGAGAGTATAATGGGATGAAGTTGTATCGGATAGGTAGCTTGTGGCTTTGAACCTTCCTTAGTGAGTTGTTATCGAGTTTACTTGCTAAAAAGTGAACATGATGTCTTAAACCTTTCAGCGTTTTGTGTAAACTAAGACAATAACAATCACGCAACTTCTTTCCGAGCATTCTTTTGGTTCTTATGGTTGTGTTCATTTTGGCCCCGAACAACTCCTGATTTCATGAGTGCTTCAGAGAATTAAACCTTAAAATTCTTATAGAATTGGTCCAGTTCACACTCACATAGGTGATTCTTATTAAGAGTATCCTGCTATACCCCACATGATGTTCATGTCATAAGAATCATTAAAAGCAATGCTTATCCTAGTACCTTTAGCAAGTAGCACCAATTATCATAGGAATGAGTAGGATTGGACATCCTTAGTGCTATTCAAATTTCTTCATAATTTAGTTGTCCCTTTTGAACTAGATCTTGGGATCTCCAGTCAGCTAGGTTGGGTATCCACTATGAAGATTTTTCAGTTATAGGTTTTAAACCCATTCCCCTCGATAAACAGTTTAGTTGATCTCTTGGTAACCCCTTTGTTAATGGATCCGCTAGGTTTTTCTTTGACCGAATATAGTCAATAGAAATTACACTAATTTTAAGTAACTGCTTAATGGTATTATGTCTATGACGTATATGTCTAGACTTACCATTATACATCTTATTCTGTGCTCTGCAAATTGCCGATTGACTATCACAATGTATGCATATTGCAGACATAGGCTTTGGCCAACATGGAATATCTTCTAAAAGGTTTCGAAGCCATTCTACTTTTTCAGCTGCCTTTTCTAAGGCAATAAACTCAGATTCCATAGTGGATCGAGCTATACAAAGCGAAGTGCAAAGTGCGCCTACAAAGCGCCCATTGCGCCCTTCGCACACGCGCGTGCGCGTGCGCGAGGGTGATGCTTCGCATCACCCTCAAGCTCTCCTTCTATGGTGAGCCGAAGGAACACAAGCTTAAGGAGGAGGTTTCCATATAAGTGAACCTTCCTTCCTTGTTCTTTCCGATGTGGGACTAATGTCCCCGCAATTTCTCATTCACATACATAAAGGGTTAATGGGCTTTCAAGGCCCATTAAGGTTTTCATGACCTATTTTGGCCCATTACCCAACAAACCATGCCTAAGCGAGTCGTCTGGCTCCAATTAAGGTTGTGTTTTTGGTGCATTTGTGGTGTTTCTAGCTCCTTTTTTTTTTTCTTATTTGATTGCCTTTATGATACAAACATGGCTGCTTTCAGCAGTGAGACAAACCATGCAAATGATTGCAGATCCAACAAACAAATGAAAACATTAGCTATATATATATATATGTTCCTTTCGGCCGCTTCATAATTATGTGCTAGAACCGAGAAAAACAAGACAAAGGAAGTGCATCACTTTGTTATCTAATATAAACATGAGCTCTCTATCCATGATATAGTCCTAGGATGGGACCAAATCGTGTTTGGTTTCATAAACAAGAGAACCAGGGATTAGATGCATTATGCTACCAGATTTAATTTAGGTTGGTTTGCTTATCAGTCCCTGCGCAGTTTTCTTTGTTCATGTGAATTAATTAAAATGTGCAAGGAGTTTTATGGAAGGCACCTTCCCTTTTTAAGAACACAATCATCACAATTTGTGATGGGGAGGGGTAATCATCAGGTGTTTTTGCTTCATTTATTTGGTGTACTTGAGATAGACTCCCTTGGATGGGTAATTAAGATCTCATCTTTTGCTTTGCTGCTATCCTTGCTTCTCTTTTACGTCCAAACATGTAATGCATGCATGCGTGTGCTAAGTCTCTTTCACTGCTCCCAACACGCCGAAAGTCCTTTGAGAAGGTCTCAAAACAATATTTCTTGTCTCTCTCTGTTCCTTTTTGGTAGAGACTCCCAACGATTCCCATGCAAACATGCAGCTTTCTCTTTTACACCTCTCAAGGCTCAGAAGTTATGCTCTTTGATGGCTTAATTATTTCCCCACAAAATCCAAGAACTACACGCATTTCAGGACACTACTTTCGTAAAGGGATAACCTCAGGGCATGTGCCCAGCGAGGTGCTTCCTTCCTGGTAACAAGATGGCTGCACCTTTTTTTTTTAGAAACTTAGATCACGTTTAGTTGGTCATTCAAAAAATTATTTTTAAAAATATAAATTATATTTAAAAATCTAAGTTACATTTTATTAATTTTTAATATTTAAAAATATATTTGATTGATATTTTTAAAAATTATTAAAAAAGGGAAGAAGAAAGAAGGCGAATTTGCGCATTTTCATCGTAGATGAATCCGCTCTAATATTTTTAGATTTATTCAGATTTCTAGGATTATTTTAAAAAAATATTTTTAAAATTGATCTGATTAAACATATTTTTCATGCTATAGATTAGATTTTTTTATTTTTAAAAATAAAAAATTTAACCCAAATCGAATGCCAAACGGGCCTTTAATGAAACAATTAGTCAGACTAATTGTGCTTGTAATGTTGGGCACTTAGGATTTGTTTAGACTCTAGGGATCTGCACTTAGAATCTTCTCCATTTGGATATTGCACTTCATTACCACTTCTTTTACATTAGCGTTAGCCGCAAGCAGGCAGCCAAAAGCTTATTAATTATCTAGTATTATTATCAATACGCCCTCAAGATCAAGTTGATCAAATCTCCAAGTGGCCCTACGACTCTAATTTCTACATTGGAAATGCCTTTCATCCATTCTTGGGGCGACACCTGGCCTCCTACTGGTGAAATGAATTGCTTCACCTCCATTATATGCTTTCTTGAGACAATAAAGTCCATGTTATTCCTTTCGAAAAATAAAGGTCCATGACCTTAAGAAGAGTTTTACATATGTATACAATTTCTTTTCTACCTTGAAATTAAGACATAATTTTTTAAAAAAAACATAAGTCTTCTATGCTATTTGAGACCAAACAATCAATGTCTATCCAAAAAGCAGTGAATTTCTATCTGTGTTGTCTCTTCTGCTTCACTATAGTTGATGGTATTCCACCAGCATTGATCGGTGGGCAAGAACAGCGGGTCTAAGTATTGTCATTTCTCTTCATTAAGATGGGACGCAAGAGGATTGACTAAGACTTGGTCTATTTATGGTGTCGGTTAATTTCAGTCTATGAATGCTTCCCAACATTAAAAAAATATAAGGATTTTGTGTACTTAGAAATTCTATTGTGCAAGAAGAGAGATATTGTCTTGTCAAATTTCCTCACTTCTTTTTCTTGGGGGAGAAATTCTATTGCTTCAACCAAAATAATTCACTCTCGGCCATTCTACCCGCAAGACATTCAAACATGATTCTTTCTTGAAAGAAATCATTATTAGATTAATTCCATAGCTATAAAAATTTCATGTTGGATCAAATTTAGAAACTCAACCCAACTGGATAATTGTTGCAGATGAGATGACAGAAACTTCCTACCTATTATTTTTTCAGAAAAAAAATTCCTGCTTATATATTGTCGTATAAAATACTCTGCCATCTCATAAGTCCATATTAGATTTTTCAAAAGCAAATTATATACTAGAGAGTTTTTTGTTTTTCTGACTGAATATATATTAGAGAGTTAATTAAGCCAGTTCTTTCCAAGTGCGGCGAACATAAATAAGTTTGCCTTGGCTCAAAGACTCAAAACTTTGCAATAGAAAAAATTAACATTCAGCTCGAAGAACATGAGATGATAGCTTGACCAACGAAGATCAAATATATTTATTTTGTCAAGAAGAGAATTTTTTGGTTTCTTTGTTCTTTTTCCCGTGAACAAGAGTGGGTATGCCTTCGTGGGGTAGTAATTTTGATGTGGCTGACAAATAGGACAAAGTCACAGGCATAATTTTAGGTACTGCAGCAGTTGATCAGTGGACTTGTCTTGCTTTCTATGCATCAACATTATTTAGTCATGATGACTCGCATCATTAATTCATCCACTTTGTTTTCTACTCTCTCTCTCTCTCTCTCTCTCTCTCTCTCACACACACACACACACAGAGCAATGCATGATGTGCTCAAATATCAAGGAATGTACACATTCTTCTTAATTGATGACATGACACTTTACAGTATTAAAGTATGGCCTCGGAAAATAGGAACAAGGTGGCTAGGTATTTAATAGAGAGTATTTATTATCTTGAAAACTGAATGCAGATTTTTATTGAAATTAAGTGTTTAATTAAGGTCTCTTGGTAAAAGAAAAGTCAAGTAATTAAGGTGGTCTTTAATCTGGCTGTTGGATGACAGCTTTTGCTGATCTGTTGTGTCATTTTCCCATGGAGTTGTACCTTCATGAACAGTTGCTCTCAAATCGGGGACTAGGTTGTACTTTAACTAAGATTGGTCAACATTTTAAATGCATCAAGCGAAGAACTCTTAGCTTTAGTTCTCTTCTCGTTTTCTGTTTCTATGAAAGAAGAAGAAGAAAAAATAAAAAAAAAAAGTCAATTGAATGGTCCAAGTTTTAATCCATGATCCCCTCACTCACACCACCCTTAATCTCCTTGTCAAAAATATGAAGACTTCCTAATCATACATTTCCCTAACTAGGTCCACCTTCATCGAGGAGAGTAACTGTCACGCTCCAGATCCAAATTTTGAGCTAAGGTGACAACCCGCCGCATGCCAAGCATGCAAGGCACCCCGAAATTTACACATTGATCAATATAAGACAATAATTATAATTAGGCTATTCAAATCCATAACATAACACAAACCATAAATATAAGTTTGGGCTATAAGCCCTATACACAATCAATATAGTTCTGGGCTACAAACCCTACACACGAGTAATACTGGGGTTACAATGATATCATGAAACTGATTTATTTAATAGAAGCTCCACTACCCCATAATTTCATCTTCAATCCTGAGGCTCTGAAAAACATTGTGAGATTTACATGAGCTCGCACTCAATAAGTAAGCCTATAATAATAATATAAAATAGTCATATATCATCATATCTTATCAAGATATCATCAAGTCATAATTTCATAAACTTCCAATTTCAAATGCATTTATCATGCTATCAGAACAAGCATATCACCACTCAAATTAATTTGGAAGCTTATACAATAAATACCAGAAAATGCATTGTAAACAACCCACTGTTTATATGATCATTTTTATATATATCTTATGTGTCCCACGGCCCTGCAACACCTCAATCAGAGCACATCCTCTAGATGTGTATGGCCTCCACATGCCACATCATAATCAATCAGAGCACATCCTCTAAATGTGTGTGGCCTTAATCAAACAGAGCACATCCTCTAGATATGTGTGGCCTCCACATGCCACATCATAGGAGAACCGCAGCGACACATATAATATAATTCAAGATCATCATTATATATGCACATCATGCATCATCATAAGCATAATCTTTTCATATCATATAAACAGTGGTTTATACAATCTTAATCATTACATGTAACCAATTCACTTTGCAAAGTTAAAAATAAACATATTTCTTCATATTTTGACATATAAAATCATTACTTTGCAAAATATCACCGGCTTTAATAATTATAGCAATTACTCAATTATATACTCATGGTACAATTTACCAACTTCCAAAATAATCAATACCAATAAAACTTCATTTTGTCATATTTCATAATTATGCATAATTATATAATAAATGCCGAAATATGCAATGTAACATATCCATTGTTTATGTAATCATTATTTTCTTATATGTCCCATGGCCCTTCAAATTAATCAGAACACATTCCGCAAATGTGTGAGGCCGTATCACAATTAATCGGAACACATCCTACAGATGTGTGTGGCCATATATCATCAATCAGAACACATTTTACAAATGTGTGTGGCCATAATATATAAAAATCGTGACGACACATACAAGATTATTTCAATACCATCTTTACAATTGCATGTAGTCATCTCAATAATACCAACATATTTTACAAGTCAAAAAATTTATATTTTTGCACATACACCAAGAAACTATTTCTTGCAAAATATTACTAGTTACTATAGTCATAATAAATGCTCATATATAGATTCATGATCCCATTTAAAATAATTAATATAAATAAACTTTTATTTTCCTTATTTCATAATATACATGTAAACTATAAATTCATGATTTATAAATTACTAATTATAAATAGGCTTACTTACATCAGCAAATTTAAATGCCCTACCACCTGTGGCCTTTATGGTCACATTCCCATTACTCAAACCTGCAACTGATCCGCAGCCATTGATATGCTTCTTGGATTTAATAAAATATAGAGGAGATATCTTCTCTCCTAGATCCTCGATACAAAAATTCACACAGGGAGAATATTTAGATGGAGAAAACGCGAATCTAAGTCGATATGCTCTTTTATTGCCTGAATCCGAGTAGTATCTGGAATCCTAACGCCCTCCCTTCCCTTTCCAATCCAAACGAGAGATGCAATTGAAGACCAACATCTCTCTTGTATAGGTAGGGGCTTACCAAGAGGAGGCATGCCTGGGGATGAAGGAGAGAGTTGTATCCCCTTTTAAGCATTCTCACCATGTCTCGGATTCAGGATATCGGGAACCCATTAGACACGCAAAGACTCGAGAATCCAAACATCATACCGGGAAGCTAAGTCAAAATGAATATCTAAGTGCTAGGTGTCCCCAATTAAATACCGAGAGTTATCTTCCCCATAATTAATTTACCGGGGGGTTACAGTAACTAATATGAAATGGATTTTGTAACTAGTATGAAATGGATTTTCTTTATCTTTTATCTTTTGATTTTGGTAGAGAGAGGTTTGTAAGCAAAATTGCAGCTGGCATTATTTGCATCACGCCTGCCTTAGTGGAAAACTCAATCTAAAGTGCAATATTTAGTATTTAGTATAGCAACAAATCAGATCTATGAGATGTCTTGTGGCCACTTTGAGGTGCAATGAAATGAGAAGAGATAGCCGTAAATACGTCGCATGTTGTGAGTATGGTCTGCAAAATGGAAAACGTTGGCTAAAGGCTCAAAGGGCTTGCCTGAAAAATGTAGGCTCAAGCTCCAGTTATATGATCTTGAGTCCAATAAATGGACCAATCTTTTAACTAACCAACTTTGTGCTGCACTTGGGCTTTAAATAGGACGAGTGCCTTTCCCAGCCATGGATATGGGATTGGAATGAAGACCAATGCTCGGTGTCAACGAGAGGAACATTTTTTTTCCCCTCAGGTTGATCGGCCAAGCCACAGCCTAAAGTTGGAAGTAGGCTGAGCTGAATTGTGCCACACCTTAACCTAAGCCTGATCCAAAACTTTTTGAGTGGCTTCGAGCTAAGCTCAAGCCTAAAGAGGTTTGCAAAATATAGGCTCAAGCCCGAAGTCGCATAACCTCCCTAAAAGCTGGTAAATCCATCGAATTTCATAAGCCATCGGTTCAACAAAAGGCCGGTTAGCTTGCATGTGACTCCTAGACATTCGGGCGCAACTACTTTGGCAAGGGCATAAATGATTCAGCTTGGTCTTCAATTCATTTCTACGAAATAGAGATTTCAATCTCTTTCTTGATTGTCGACAACCACCAATGGCTTGTTGGCATGAGAGCTAGAGGGAAAAGAAGGTCATGAGGAGGAGAATTGTCTACCTTCGATGATCTTCTTTGATAATAATGGCTGAAGAGGAGGCATGTTCGTTAGGTCTCAATCTCTCAAAAAGTAACTCTCAATTTTGGGTTGGCCAACAACAGCAAGCCCAAGCCTAATATTCAAGCTCAAGCTTCAAAACAAATCAAGATGGGGCTAAATATCAATCTAAGTCTATCCCAAAACATTTTTGGACACAATTATTAAGCCCAAACTCGACTTAAATGAGCTCAAGCCTATTCAGAGGCTTGGCTTGATATCAAGCCAACTCAAGCCTAGTTCTAACACTATTTGAGCCATTGAATTTACTAAATAATTATGATCGAAGAAGCAAGACTTTACAAACAAATAAAGTAACGCAATTTGTTCATAGAGAATCACCAACCGCTCAAAAGATCCAATTGATAAAAAAATGGTGACATTATCCAAAAAAAAAAAAAAAATCAAAAAAAAGAAGCAAAAAAAAACTCAAGAAACATTTGATTTTTCAGAATGTTTTTTATTTTTATTTTTAAAAAAAATTGATTTTCTACTTCTTAATATCTAACATATGCGTTAGTAGGTAAAAATAAAAATTATTTTTATATAATTGATTTCGTTTAAAAGGTTTTAACTTCTATTTTTCAAGTTTTTTGACTTTTATTTTCTTCTTTCTTTTTGATTAGAAAAGTGGCAAAAACATCTTTAAAGTATTTCTAGTTTTATGTCAATTTAAAATTATACCTTTTCAAAAAATTATTTTCATTTTTATTCATCCGAAACATTTGTTTCTATTTTTTATAAAAATAAAAACAAAATAGGGTACTTTTCTCAAAAATCAAACATACATTTACCTTTTGGTTCTCTCTTTTTTTTCATGTAAAGTTGATATAATATCAAACAAACTTCTTTCTTACAAAACACTAACTATGTAAAACATACCATATATACAACTATGATGAGATTGGATTTGACAGAGATCAAAATAATTAAAAAAATAGAGTAGGATCGATGAAAAAGAGCTAGAGCCTTATACAAGTAAAGCTCATGAGAGAATAGCTGAACCAAGTACTAAGGAATAGTTGAGAGTGAAAGGCTAGAAATTTTTTTGATTTAGAACTCAAGATGCTAGTGCCCTTTGTAGGTGTTAATGGAGGCTAAGGTAGTATTTGATAGAAAAAATTTTATTCCTAGATAAGTGTACATAATAGAGTTTTTTCAGGGGATATCCCATGGCTATTCCTTTGAACGTACCAAATGCAAAAATCTGAATCCAGAGGATAACTTTTTCTTATCTCCTCTGATTGTATTTGATTGGAGGAATAGAAAAAGATATCCCTCAAAAAATTGATTTAATTCCTAAACTACCTTTATAATTTTTAATACAATAATTAATTTGGACTATTTGATTTCAAATCAAACAGTCCAGATCAAACAAAAAAAAATAAAAAAGGATGGTAGGGTCAAGACCACGATAGAGGAAGCTACGACAAAGGGGAGGGAGAGAAGAGAGGCGGCGGCGGTGGTCGGCACCAGAGGTGGAGAGAGGCCATAGCGGAGAAGGCCATGGCTGTGCCGTCAAGGGAGGCAATCCGAGATGAAAACGAAGAAAGAAGGAGAGGGAGGTGGGGAATGAGGAGCCGGTGTCACGACGAGAATGGGAGAGGATGTTGGTGGCTAGCAACTACATCGATGACGAGAACGAAAAGAAGAAAGGAGGGACAGGGGAGGTGGGCGATGCTGGTGGAGAGTACAGGGAGGGAAAGGAAGCGGCGATCGATGATGAAGAAAGACAAAGGAGATCGAGGGCAGCGGCGGAGGAAAAAGGAAGAGGAGGAAGGAAAGAGAAGCGATGGATGACTGTGGATCCGGCCATGGCGACGGTGCTAGCGATGGAGAAGGAAGCCATGGCTGAACGCAGACGATGGAGGAGCTGGAGAGGTGGCGGTCGAAGTTAAAAAGAAAGGATGGCAATGCAAGATGAAGAAGCCATGAAAAATGAGAGAGGAAGAAGCTAGTCGGGTGGAAGATGGAGGAGATCCGGATCTTGGGACGACAGCGACACCGATGGTGGAGATGAGAGAGGTCACCGTCGGAGCTCGATAAGGGCGGCGATGAGAAGAGGAAGAATAAAGAGGACACAAAGAAATTTTAGAATAAAATTATTTTTTATTAACAAATAGGCTCTCAAGGGATAGCCGGAGGGATGACCAGCTATTTCTGGAGTCCCTAGGGAATAAGTTCAGGAGATAACCCCTAGTTAAACATGGGTTATCCCCTCTTGTTAACCTTTTTTCAGAGATAATCCCTGCAGAGAGAGAGTTCAAATAATTAGAGTCACTCCAACTCCAATAAAGTCGGCTCCACGATAGTTTCAGTGAAAAATAAGAGTTTCAAAGAATCTAAAACTTGTCAATCTAGGCATCAAACTCTAGATAATTTTTTTTAAAGCATGAGGGATCAAGAAATTCAAATATCTAGATGATTTTCTTTAATAATATAAGAGAGTTTTCAAGAAAATTGATTGAAATCTAGATAAACATTCTTAGGGGTTTCAAATCTATTCTAATAGATCACAAACACCTAATTCTCCTCTAAGACAATAAAATCTCTTTTTACTCAAGGGTTTTATAAATATATTAGCTAATTGATCATCAGTACACACATCATCAAGACAAACATCATTGTTAGCAATATGTTCTCTAATGAAATGGTATCTAATTTCTATGTGTTCGGTTCTTGAATGTTGAATAGGGTTCTTAGTCAAATTTATTGCACTAGTATTGTCATACATAATTGGAATTCTGTCAAGTATGATGCCATAATCTTCAAATTATTGCTTAATCCAAAGGATTTGAGCACAACAACTTCTAGCTATAACATATTCAGCTTCAGCAGTTGATAATGCAACTGAATTTTGCTTTTTGTTAAATCAAGAGATTTAGTTACTACCTAAGAATTGGCATGCACCACTTATGCTCTTTCTATCTAATTTATAACCAGCAAAATCAGAATCAGAATATACAATCAGATTAAATGATGAGTCTCTAGAATACCATAATCCTACATTCTTCGTTCCATTTAGATATCTAAAAATATTTTTTACAATAATTAAGTGAAATTCTTTAGGATCAGATTGATATCTAGCACATAAGCTTACAGCAAACATAATATCAGGTCTACTAGTTGTTAAATAAAGTAGAGAACCAATCATATCTCTATAAAGCTTTTGATCTACTTTCTTATCATCTTCATCATTATCGAGTTTGCATGAAAGACTCATTGATGTGCCAAGAGGTTTAACAATTTCCATACCAAATTTCTTAAGGATTTTCTTCATGTATTTTGTTTGGTTAATAAAATTTTTTCTCTTTCGTATTTGATTTGAAGTCCAAGGAAGAAATTTAGTTCTCCCATCATGCTCATTTTAAATTCTCCCTGCATTAGCTTAGCAAAATCTTAACAAAGAAGATTGTTAGTAGCACCAAATACTATATCATCAACATAAATATGTACTACTAATATTTTTTTTCTTTTCAAAATAAGGTTTTATCAATATTATCTCTAAAAAAATATTTTTAATCAAAAATTTACAAGTCTATCATACTAAGCTCTAGGTGCCTGTTTTAAACTATAAAGTACTTTGTGTAGTTTAAAAATATAATTTAAAAATTTATGATCTTCAAAATTAGGCGGTTGTTCAACATAAACTTCCTTATTTATAAAATCATTCAAAAATATACTTTTTATATCCATCTAAAATAAATTAATATTCATGCAACATGCAAATGCAAGTAATAACTTATGGCTTTTAATCTAGCAATATGTGCAAAGATTTCATCAAAATCAATACCTTCTTTCTGATTATATCCCTTTGTAACTAGCCTAGCCTTATTTCTAACAATAGTGACATCTTCATCTAACTTATTTCTAAATACCATTTGGATTTTATAACTGGATAATCTTTGGGCCTATCAACTAAGGTCCATACCTTATTTCTAGTGAACTGATTCAATTTCTCTTGCATGGCTAACATTCAATAACTGTTCTTTTCAGGTTTTTTAATTATTTTGGGCTCTATATGAGATACAAATACAAATGATTGTTGATATTTCTCATGAATGATCTAGTTCTTACACCTTGAGATCGATCACCTATGATTAGATCCTTTGGATGACCATAAACATATCTTTAATCTCTAGATAGATCTGTATCATTACGAGTAGTATCAGCATCTTCATCCTTAGGTGAATAATCATTCTTAGCTTCAGGTTTATGATCTAAAGATACATCAATATTTAATTTCTCAAACTCTCTTCTAAGGATATTAGTATCTTCTTCATCATCTTTTTTTTCGAACTTGATGCTAAAGGCTCATCAAACACTACATGAATTGACTTTTCTACAATCAAATACTTCTTATTGAATACTCTATATGCCTTGTTAGATGTAGAATAACCTAAGAAAATATCTTCATCTAACTTAGTATCAAACTTTCCTAATTATCCTTTCTATTGTTATGAATGAAACATCTACAACCAAATGCATGAAAGTAACTAATGTTGGGTTTCCTATCATGCCATAATTCATAGGGAGTTTTCTTAAGAATTGGTCTAATCAAGGCTCTATTTAGGATATAACATACTGTGTTTATAGCTTTCATCCAAAAATATTTAGGAAGTTAGCTTTCACATAGTATGGTACAAGCCATGTCTTCTCCTATTTTTTCTTTCTACTATCCTATTTTGTTGAGGTGTCCCTCTCCGTCCTCGATCCTTAGGGATGGATCCTTTGATGGCATAGCTCGAGCGCCAGCTAAATGATACAACTAGCAGAGGAGCTCAGCCGTAGGATGGCAGAGTATGATATCTATTCGCCGCTCTCATATCGTATCATAGAGGAGCCAATTTTGACCCGGTTTCATCTCCCTCAGCTGGACCCGTACGAGATACCAGAAGAGAGCGGTCCTGATGCAGGTTCCAACTGACGCATCGGATCTTCGTCGCCCGATTTCCTGAAGATGCATGCCGAAAGATCTGGCGGTACTCCATTCAGCAGAAGAATCCCTGCGGGACTTCGTCGCCCGATTCAAGAAGGCTGCCCTCGAGGTCTACTCCCATGACCACTTTGGCCTTGAAGCGATGGCTTTGTCCCTTCCGCTTTGTCTACTCCCTCGACAAGAAGCTGCTCGGTTCTTACGCTGAACTGCTGAGCCGATCGCAGAAGTACATCCGCACTGATGAGGCCAACTCCTTCCAGCGCAAGGTGGATAAGAGTTCCGACAAGAGGCAGACCCATCCCGAGCCTGCTGAGGCTCGTCTCAGGAGGCCCGAGCCTTCCCGCCGACTAGACAATCGACCGCATGCTCTTGCTCCCAGGGAGGGTCCCTTCACTCCCTGCTCGCCCCGATATCTCACATCCTGATGGAGATCGAGGGTGAGTCATATCTTCAACACCTCCTCCAATGAAGCCAGGGGCCCTCCGTAACAAAAACCTCTACTATCGCTTCCATCGGGACCACGGCCACGATATCGAAGACTGTCGCCAGCTAAAGAAGGTGATTGAGGACCTCATCCAGCATGACTACTTGGGAAAGTTTGTTCAGAGGGATAACTCGGGTGCATCCGGCCCGTCAGTACCTTCACCTCCTAAGGTTAGCAACGACAACGCCCCAACCAAGAAGACTATAGCCATGATTTTCTGGGAGGCAGGTAGCGCTTCCAAAAGGCCACAGGGGATGAGGGACTAGACTCTGTAATTGCCTTTTCTAAAAGGGACCTAGAGGGGTGGTTAACAAGAATGATGACAGCGTCATCATATCCATGACGATTGCAAATACTCTATAAAAAGAATTTTAGTTGATAGTGGGAGCTCAGTTGATGTTTTGAGTTACGATGCATTTATTCGAATGAACTTGTCCCCTAGCTCCCTTCGGCCTGTTACCACACCCTTGATTGGCTTCATTAGAGATTTTGTAAGGGTTGAGAGGGAGATCACTCTCCCTGTTACAGCTGGGACCCCACCGTCCAGAGCATGATTTTTATAAACTTCCTAGTTGTCTAGGTTCCCCTGGCCTACAACGCCATCCTCAAGAGATCCGGTCTGAACCTTTTGGATGTCATCATCTCCACCAAAAGACTGCTCGTAAGGTTTCCCACTAGCAAAAGAGTCGAAAGATGTGGGAAGAGCAGAACCTGCTACCACTTTGTTATCACACAGCCTCTAGCCCACGGGGGGTGCTGGCTACGCCAGAGTCACTCGTCCCTCAAGACTTGGAGAGGAGAGAAGAGCCGGTCGAGCACCTGCTGGCCTTCTCGCTGGGGAAAGACCCGACGAGGATGGTCTAGATTGAAGCTCTACTTCTGGAGGAGGCATGCGAGCAACTTCTCGCTTTTCTGTAGGCCAACTCTGACGTCTTTGCATAGTCAGCATCCGACATGCCAGATATACCCAAGGAGGTAATTACCCATCAGCTTAACATCAAACCAGGATGTCGGCCCATCCGACAGAATAAGAGGAGCTTTGCCCCTAACCGACAGAAGGCCATTGACAAAGAAGTTCGCAAGCTAGTGGCTGCTGGCCACATCCGAGAGGTTCACTATCCCGACTGGCTAGCCAACGTCATGATGGTTCGCAAGGTTAGCGGGAGCTGAAGGATATGTGTCGACTTCACTGATCTCAATAAGGCATGCCCCAAGGATAGCTTTTTGTTGCCTCAGATTGACCAGTTGATGGATGCCACATCCGGTCATGAGACCCTCAGTTTCATGGATGCCTTCTCTGGATATAACCAGATCAAGATGGACCTGGCGGACAAGGAGGCTACTTCATTTGTGACCGAGAAGGGCATATACTGTTACAAGGTAGTGTCGTTCGGATTGAAGAATGCTGGAGCCACCTATCAAAGGCTGATGAATAAGGTCTTTGAGGACCAGATCGGGTGCAACATGAAGGTGTACGTGGATGACATGCTAACCAAGAGTATTCGTACCGCTGACCATGTCGCTGATCTTGCGAAGACCTTCAGCAATCTTCGCCGATACCAGATGAGGCTAAACTCCCGTAAATGTGCTTTCAGAGTGACAGCAGGCAAGTTCCTGGGCTTCATGGTAACGCAGCGGGGGATCGAGGTGAACCCAGATAAGATCCGAGCCATCCTTGACATGAGGCCCCTGGCAAGCAAGAAGGAGGTGCAGCGCCTGACCGGAGGGTAGCGACCTTGAACCATTTCTTATCCAAATCAGCAGAGAGGTGTCTGCCTTTCTTCAAAGTGCTGTGCAAGGTCAACGGCTTTGAGTGGACAAAGGAGTGTCAAAAGTCTTTGAGGAGCTAAAGAAATTCTTATCCACTCCACCGTTGCTTGTCCAAGCCGAGGGGCAGGAAGGAGCTCTTTCTCTACCTTGCAGCCTCCCCCAAGGCCGTCAGCTCCATGCTTGTTCGCATGGATGCCGACGGGACGTAGAAGCCAGTCTACTACACCAGCAAGTGCTTCATGATGCGGAGACCAGGTATTTCAGAATCAAAAAGATCATATTTTCCCTGATCATCTTCGCTCAGTGTTTCAGGCCCTATTTCTAAGCCTATCTGATTGTGGTATCATGGACCAGCCCCTTCGGACGATATTATCCCGTCCTGACACTTTCGGTCGGCTGGCGAAGTGGGCCATCAAGTTGAAAGAATTCGACCTATCCATCCGATCGAGGTCAGCAATAAAGTCCCAGGTGCTAGCCGACTTCTTGGTCGATTGCACCTGGGCTGAGGAGCAACCGGAAGAACCACACTTGGAGTCCCCCATGGTGGCGAAGGCAGGAGAGGAGGATTGGATCCTTCACGTAGACGGCGCATCTAACTTCCAGGGGAGCAGAGCCGGGCTCATCCTTGCGAGTCTTAAGGGGAAGGCGGTGGAGTACGCTCTCTATTTCCTTTTTTTCACCACCAACAACCAAGCAGAGTATGAAGCCTTGCTTGTGGGAATGAAGCTGGCTGGGAAGCTCGGAGCAAGGTAACTCAGAGCCTTCACCGACTCTCAGCTTGTCTCCAGGCAAGTTGCGGGAGAGTACGAGGCCGAGATCCTACCATGTCCCATTACCTGAGTAAGTTCCAATCCCAGCCTCCCTTTTTGCCTACTTCCGTGTCAGTTACATTCCTAGGAGAGAGAATGCCAAAGCCGATGCACTATCCCATTTGGCCACTTTGGCCAACGGGGCCTTGGGAAGAACGTACGTGGAGCATCTGGAGGTCCCAAGCATTAAGGCCACAGAAGAGGCCCTACCGGTCGCACAGGAGCCCTCTTGGATGGACGCTTACATCCGGTATCTTATCGATGGCGCCCTCCCCAAAGATCCTACTAAAGCCAAGCTGCTCAAGCGATGAGCCCCTAAGTTTTTAATAATGGACGGGCGACTCTATCGAAGGTCCTTCTCATACCCGGTCCTCAAGTGCGTTGGCCCCATGGAAGCTAATTACGTCCTGCGAGAAATCCATAAGGGCATTTGTGGGAGTCATCTGGAGGGCAGAGCGCTGGCATACAAAGCCCTACGCCAAGGATACTACTGGCTAACGATGAAGGAGGACGCTGCAGAGCTAGTTCAAAAGTGTGACAGCTGCCAATGACATGCCAACATTCAGTGGCAGCCGACCTCTCAGCTGAGCCCCCTGGCGGTCCCCTGGCCTTTTGCTCAATGGGAGATGGACATCTTAGGACCATTTCCCCCGGCCCTTGGCTAGCGTAAGTTTCTGCTAGTAGCCAGCGACCACTTCACCAAATGGATCGAGGCCGAGGCGCTAGCTAAGATCATTGAAGGCAAGGTAAGATCCTTTTTGGAAGTCTATAATATGTCGGTTTGGACTGCCGCATACCCTCATCACCGATAATGGCCGGCAATTCAACAACGCACCCTTCAGAGGATTCTACACCGAGCTAGGCATTCGTCAGTGGTTCACCTCTGTCGGTCACCCTCAGACCAACGGGTGGCCGAGGTGACAAACCGTGTCATCCTCCAAGGACTCAGGGCACAGCTAGACGATTTCAAGGGAAGATGGGTGGAGGAACTCTCCAACGTGTGTGGGCCTACCACACGATACCGTGGACCTCCACCGGGAGACTCCCTTCAGCCTTGTCTTCGGGTCTGAGGCTGTTATCCCCATGGAGGTTGGTGTCCCAAGTCCTCGAACAGAGCCATATGACAAGGAGAACAACTCAAGCCAGCTACGGGCAAACCTTGACCTTGTGGAGGAGGTACGTGATCGAGCGCGACTCCGGATGGCTGCCTACCAACAGCGAATTGCTAGGTATTACAATGCTCGCGTCCGCCCTAGAACATTCTTGCTAGGAGACCTAGTCCTCAAACAGGCCGAGGTCTCAAAACTGACGGAAAGAGGAAAGTTGTCGCCAAATTGGGAAGGGCCCTATCGGGTTACCGAAGCCCTCTACCATGGAGCTTACCGAATCGAAGGACTGGATGGGAAGTCGCTCTCTCGGACCTGAAATTCTGACAACCTCCGTCGATATTACCAATAATGTACCTCTTTACGTTGGGTTATCTGTATTCTTTTGGACTTACCTGCCCCATATTCTTTACTAATAAAAATGTGTTCGAGCAACTCATCTTTTCAGCCAATGCTCGACTTCGGTCGGCACTAAAAGCCCGAGGCCAGTTCGGCACCAAAGTGTAGGGAGAAATAGTCTCCGAGGCATGCATATTTTTAAAAAATTGATAACTATTATCATTACGGAAATTAAAAGATTACATATTAATCTATCTAATATGCATCAAGATCATATCTTTGCCTATATTTCAGGGTCATTTGATCTAAAATATGCATATAAAACATCAAGATCATGTCTTGATCTTCAAGATGACTAGTCACACTATTATCTTGAAGCCTGCCTTAAGATCTAGGGATCAAATCACTTACTTAAGAATAGTAGGTAAATCCTTATTGCTCTGCAGTCGTTCAATCGTCCGGCCTCTAGTATCGTCCACGCGAAGCCTCGAATGATCAGATTTTCGAAAGTGCTAGCTCACGAAAAAATAGCTTTGCTGATCTTGAATCCCCTCACTTGAATCTTCCTCCAAGATCCACTAGGCTTCCGCTAACACCAGAATCACCAGGATTTTCTATTCTAACATTTTAGAATTACAATCCACGACAATTTAGAATTACAATCCATGACAAATCGTGTTTGTTGTTCTATTTTTTGTTCTGTGTTCTCTGGTGAGGGAGTGCCCTCTATTTATAGTCTAGATTTAGCCTTGACATTTAATTCTGACATTTAAGAATCCGTCATTTGGCAAAAAGCGAAGAGACACCGAAAGCGTGGTGCTTGGTTTATGATGTTCGAAGAAAACCAAGGAGTCGCGGCGTTTGGTTTAGTTCCGTCGTTCGAAGAAAACCAAAGAGACGAGGGATAAATCCGACGTTCGGTAAATAAATGTCATGCATTAAATTCTATCTCATGAGATGAGATTTTAGCCATCTCATCATATGAGATCCATATTCGAAAGGTTTGGGTTCTGATCTAAATTTATTTGACTTAACCCACATAGATCATGGTCCAAGCCCAAATCAAATTTGGCTAGTCCTAAATCTATTTAAATTCAAATCAAGTCTAATTTCAAATCAATATTTGAAATTGACTTGTCCTTCTAATAGACTTAAACCAAATTGAATCTTATTCAATTGTACTTAACCCAATTGAGATAATTCAATCAATCAAATTGATTAATTAAATCATATACGATTCTCAATCGTTGATCAGCAAAATAGATCATCCTAGGAAACTTCTATGCGTGTGACTCTCTAGGTTCGAACCTAAGCCGGTAGTGTAACATCCTGAAAACCTTGTAATTTATGGCATTTTTCATTTGAAATGAAAGTCATAGAGTTCAGTGAAATGTGGATGTGTTGACCTTTTGATAAATATAAAGAGAAGAAATTTTGGAGTAAATGAGTATATTTCTGAATGTAATGAGTTTGATTTAAGAAATTGAGAGACTTAAGTTTTAATGGGTTTAAATCACAAGAAAAATCAAGTTTAGTTTGAGTTTTATCCTGAAATGATATTTTAATGTTTGGAGCCGACACTATTTGGAGTGGAGTCGACTCTGGCACGGTTTTAAACTTTCGGCACGCTTTGGAGTTGACACCTGCAGAGGTGGAGTCGACACCTGCAGAGAAAAATAGAAGGTTAACATTTCTGCTGCAGTGTTGGAGTTGACACCTACTTTTCTGAAGTCGACACCTATATTTCTGGAGCCGACACCTATTCTGCGGGAGCCGACTCCAAGACGGCAGGTTTTTCTGAGTTAAATCTTGAGAATTTCATATTTATTCCGTTTCAAATCCGATTTGGATGCTGTTTGAACCGTTGGATTTCTAAAATCGAGCTCTTCAAGCTGGTAAAGTCTTTTCTTGGAAATGTTACATAAAAGTATCAATTTAAGTAAAAAATGATAATCTAGGCTATAAATCGATTAAAAAAATGCTATATCAGGGGCAAAATGGAAAAAGGCTCCAATGTCAATTGCTAATTGTGTTAAGGGCAACTTGGAAAGAAAATCTAAGGGCAAAATATCATGGTTATAAGTGAGCCACGTGTTTTCAAAAGCATGCGTTAAGAGTGTTTGAGGGCAAAAGGGGAATTTGGCATGCCTTAACCCTTAAGTTTCCCATGACTTGGTCCCCAAGTCATTAGAGAAAAAGGAAAAAATGTGGGTTCAGCCAGAGAAAAGAAAGAAAGAAAGAAAGAGAGAAAGAAGAGGAGAAGAGAGGAAGAGGAAGAAAGAAGAAGAAAAAGGAGGAAGAAAGAGAAAGGGAAAGGAAGCTTGGGGTTTGTGCTCGACTCCAGGTAAGCTATAGCTTCCCTAGATCTTGCATAACTTTAGATTTTCTTAGATTAATTATATTTTGAGGCAATAGTAGAAGTTATCTTGAGTAGAGAAAGGGTGGAAGAAAATAATGAGATATTAGAGATAGATCATGTATGCATGCATGGTTTGTGGAAAAACCTCGTGTGGAGGTAATCCTAATAGCTATCGTATATGTATGTTGATGTAGGTCAAGAGGGTTATTCCAGGGAGCCGGAATACCAGAGTTGAGTACCAGTCGAGGAGTAACCTACTAAGGTGAGTGGGTTTCTCATCTAGCAATGAGAAGTTAATTTGGGCTAGTATAATGAGATTAATACCTAGTTATGGTATGTTATGTTTAGCAGAGTATTATGTATGTTTTAAATATGAGAAATGAGAACCTAGTATATGATAATCTGATAAATGAGTTTTGAGCATGAGTTTTAAGCATAAAAAAAAAGCATGAGTTTCGATGAGGGGATTTTTAATGTATACATGGCATATTTGCATGATAAAGCTTTACAAATGATGTATGTATCATACTGAGCATCAGGCAGCTATGGGGGGTGATCACCCTTTAGACTGTACTGTAGCATGAGCATTGCACACTACTATCGAGCCGGCACCTCCTTGCGAACAGATCGTACGATGAACCCCAGAATCAGGGGTAGTGCACGCTTAACAGGCCAGTGGGGCTGGTTGTGAGCAGCCCGTGGGGGCATGAATCATAGCTCAGTGGAGCTGATTATTATATATAGCCCGTGGGGGCAGAGAGAAAACCCGAGGTTCCAGGGTTAAGGAACAAAGCACTTTGCCGGGTGAACCGCATGGGTAAGGGGTGCTATTTGTGCGGGATCCTGTTGCTAGTCACGCACCCGATGAGAGTACACCTATAGAAGGGTGACTGTAGGGTGGTACCTTAGAGGCAATACACACACACCTAGCATCATGAGATCTAAAAGCATATGTTGTGATATAAAAAGGGCCAGTTGGCCAAATAGTTATCCCGAGAGGGAGAGTTTACTTGAGATGCCAGTGGGCAAGCAGATTTAATGGGAGTCTGGGTTGTAGATAAAGAATGCATATCTTCATATTGTAATGCATGAATTTTTATCTTAATGAGTTATCTTTCAGTGAAAAGTTATTGTAGAGTATTTCAGTACTGATATGTTATTTGAAGAATAAGCTACATTTTATTTTATCTGATATCATGTTAAAAATGTACTTTGAGTTGTACAAGCTAAATAGTATCAGCATACGATTGAAAATATGAGGTTATGGTTCTCTATTTCTCCATAGTTAGATGGTTATCCAGTCACTGGGACTTAGGTCTCATCCCTCTATGATTTAAATGTTCTTTCAGATCAGTGAGTATTTCTGCCAGGATCACAAGATAAGCAGGATAGAACCCTTAGCTGGTGAAGCTTGCTTGGATGCAAGGGTGTATAGATGCTAGCCTTGTATATTGAGACAGTGTGGATTGATATTTGTATATTGTATATGTATGTGTATAGTGAGATGTAATGATGTTTTAGACCTTTTTGGATATGAATATGAGACTTATGTTTTGGAGAAAAATTATGAGCATGATGTGTGCACTTATGATTTTGATGTCGATTGTGAATGTGATCTTGTAAACTGCCTGAGGAATGTCATGAAAAATATTATCT